>MJUU01021476.1:0-15871 GCA_002080025.1 Modiolus philippinarum
CTTTCTTTCCTCCAGGCTTTGGAAACCCCTCTATGTTTGGTTTTCCCTGGCAGTTTTCTGGTGGTCCTACCCCCTCAGCTGCAGCTGGAGGTCCCAATCAGGTAGCTGGTCCTGTTGGTCAGGCAGAATCTGTAGCTCTAGTTAGAGATTTAATCTCTAACTTCACTGATTCTGTTAAGGCAGAGTTTAGCTCGCTAAACTCTCGCCTCTCTGTTTTAGAGGGTTCAGTGGTCAAGGATAACACTAGTTCTTTTTCTACTAACCCTATTGTTTGTGCTGCCTCTAGTGTTACTCCTGTCAGTACAGCTCCTCTTCCACCTGTTAGTCGTGCTTCTACTTCTAACCTTTTGGTGAGTTCTGCTTCCTCGGCAGCTGGTGGTGCTGTACCTGTTTTTTCTTCCTCTCATGCCAGTATGGAAGAGGATAACTCAGATGATGATAATTTTTCTCTTGCTCCAGGCAGTCAAGAACATCAGTTTATTGACAATGACTTACCAGAGCAAGCAGGTACTACTCAAAGGAAGTCTGTTTCCTTTGTTCCTGCTGAAGAAGAGGACGGTGACAATTCTACTTTAGAAACTGATCCTAGTTCTGTTTCTAAAGATCATCTTAGATCTAGGGTGTTTCATTTCATGAGGGACGTGGGAAAAGTCCCTTTTGCCTCACCACACAAATCTAAGAGAGGTCCCTCTTCTTTGGAGACTTCATGTGGTATAGTACAGGAAACTTCTCCGTCTTACTCGGCCTTCCCCGAGTCTAACCATACCTCTTCAGCTTTGCTTACCATTAATAGTGCTCTTAGTGATGACACTTCAGATAAGTTCAATACAGGTTTTGGTCCTTCTTCCTTCCCAGTGGATTTTCTGTTAAAGATTTCCCTATCTTTAATTCTACATTGGGAAGGATAGTACCTACTTGTGATAAAACAATGTCTTCACTTTTAGGTTCCAAACCTGTTGACGGTCTACGCCTCACTCAGTCTTTATATTCGAAGTCTTAGAATTTACTTAGAAATTCTTCACAAGTTCCTTGGTCAGCAGAACATTATCTGTCAGCAGCTGGGGCGCTCCTACAAGATATGGAGGGCGAAGGTATTTCTGAGTTGAAAGCCTTTTTACACCAAGTCGACAAAGCTCTTGGCGCATCTCAATGTCTAATTTTGGGCTCTCTTGCCAATTTTACTTTGTCTAAACGGCAGGAAAGCGAAGATCTCAGGGTCCTTGAAAGATTCTCTTTTAAAGTCTCCTTTAACTGACAAAATTTTTGGTCTTCCTTTGGAGAAGGTCCGGGAGGAGATTAGCAAGGCTCCCCAGCCTGTTAGTGTTAATGTTAGAGTTAATGATGGGAAACGCACTGTATCTGCTACTTAGGCTTCTCAGTCTTCGTTTGTTCCATCTAAGAAGAAAAAGATAGTTCGTCGTAAGCCTACCTCTTCTTCTGCTTCTAAACCACCCAAAAAATCTACCAGAGGTGGTAAGAAGTCTGGTTCTCGTCCCTAGTTCCTTGCCCCTCGTTTGATATTGACACCTCCCGTGGAAGAGGAATTTTCTGATCCCCATCCCAATATTCCAGTAGGAGGGAGGTTAGCCCACTTTTTAGATCAGTGGGAGAAGATCACCACAGATCATTGGGTTTTGTCAATACTTCGAGGGGGTCTAGGTCTTCATTTCAGTGCTATATCCCCACTTTCAGCTAATCTGGTTCCCTTTTCAGTTCCAGTGGATCCATAGAAGGTTCTTCTTCTCTCAGAGGAGGTATCTACTCTTTTGCAGAAAGCAGCAATAGAGGAAGTTCCTGAGTGTGGTCTAATTCCAGGTTTTTACTCCCGAATTTTCTTGGTCGCCAAGAAAATTGGAGGCATGAGACCTGTCATAGACCTTTCCATTCTCAACACTTATCTGATTGTTCCCTATTTCAAAATGGAAACAAACAGATCTATTCGAGCTTCGGTTCTCCCAGGCATGTGGACCACTTCTTTGGATCTAGCAGATGCCTACTTCCATTGTCCAATTGCCCTTTCCTACAGGAAGTATCTCCGGTTTGTGTGGGACAACAAGGTATATCAGTTCAGGGCTCTACCGTTTAGCCTAGCTATAGCTCCCTTGGTATTTACCAAAATTTTCCAAGTTGCTCTAGCTCATCTTCATACACAGGCCATTCAGATCCATGCTTACCTGGACGATTCTCTACTGAAGGAATACGATCCAGTTATTCTTGTTGCCCACACTCGGACTGTTCTAAACTTTTTCCAAAAGCTCGGTTTCCTGATTTCTTGGAAAAAGTCGGAGTTGACTCCTTCTCAGGACTTTGTTTTTCTGGGGGAACATTTCAGAACAGATCTGGGTATTGTTCTTCCTCCAGAACACAAGTTTCAGTCTCTGGTTCAGATGGTGCAGTCAATACTGTCTCAACAATCAGTCTCGGCCCGCCAGTTCTCTCGACTACTGGGCTTTATCAACTCCATAGTAGATGTGGTACCCTTGGGGCGTCTTCACATTCGTCTTCTCCAGTTCTATCTTCTAGAACATTGGACTCCAGCTTCTCAGGATTGGGAAGCTTCAGTTCCAATCTTAGAACCTTTGACCTCCTTTCTCAGGTGGTGGACTTTTCAGGACAATGTCCTTCTAGGTTGTCCTTTGTCCCCACCTGTTCCAGTCATGACTCTTTACACAGACGCTTCCACTCTTGGGTGGGGAGCATATCTGGAGGGTCAAACCCTTTCGGGTCTTTGGACTCCCATTCTTCAGAGGGAACACATCAACCTTCTAGAGATGAGGGCAGCTCTTTTGTCCCTTTCTCACTTCAGAGTTCAGTTGTCAGCCAGTCATCTTGTTCTGGCTACCGACAACTCGACAGTGGTAGCCTACCTGCAAAATCAGGGAGGAACACACTGTCACTCTCTGTTTCTGCTGGCCAAAGAGATTCTTCTCTTGTGCTTCAAACACCAGATTAGTCTGGTGGTGAGACACATTCCAGGCCGGTTTAATCTGCTAGCAGACACCCTGAGCAGGTCTCTTGATCCAGTCAACACGGAGTGGGAGCTTCATCAGGCTGTATCCAGGTCCATAACTCTTCATTGGGCTCTCCCAATATAGACCTGTTTGCAACAAGTCTTAACCAAACTAGCAGTTTTTGTCTCTCCTATCCCAGACCCCAAAGCTTTCGCGGTGGACGCCATGACTCTCTCCTGGGAGGGAATGTTTGCCTACGCCTTTCCCCTTTCAGATTTCTAGCACCAGTTCTTCGCAAGATATCTGCAGAGAAATGCAAGATCATAATTATTGCGCCAGCTTGGCCAAAACAAGCTTGGTTCACGGATCTTCTTCGTCTGTCATGTGCACGTCCACTTGCTCTTCCACTCAGACAGGATCTTTTCTCTCAGTGCAAGGGGTCAGTTCTTCATCAGTCTCCAGAAAATCTTCTTCTTCACGCCTGGCTTCTGTCAGGAATAACCTCAGAAAGACAGGTTTTTCTGAGTCAGCTTCCAGACATATCTCCAGGTCAGTTAGGGAGTCCACCAACATCGTCTACGATGCTAAGTGGACAATCTTCTCTAATTGGTGTCTTGAAAGGGAAATTGATCCTTTCCAAGTCTGTATACCAATTAGCTGATTTTCTGGTCTTTCTTTTTGAAGCTAAGGGTCTTGCTCCTTCTACCATTAAAGGCTATAGATCAGCTATTTCTAGAACTATAGCCTTATCTGGTGGTACAGACTTTGGAAACAACGAACACTTATCACTTTTGCTTCGTAATTTCAGTTTGGAGAGGCCCAGGAAACGAACCTTGATTCAACAGTGGAATCTAGGTTTGGTTTTGTCAGCTTTATCTTCTCCTTTTGAACCTGCAGAGAAAGTTGACATAAGTTTTCTTTCTTACAAGTGCTGTTTTCTCCTAGCACTTGCTTCTGGCAGGAGAAGAAGTGAAGGTCATGCTTTTTCAGTTTCTGATTCTTGCCTCAGATTTTCTAGAAACAAGTCCTCAGTTACTCTGCTGACTGATCCTTCCTTCCTTTGTAAGAATCAGTTGCCAGACAAAGGCTCAGTATTCATTGTCATTCCAGCCCTTCCAGTGGATTTGACTCCTTTCTTCTGTGTCCTGTCAGGATCCTGTCGATTTATCTTGCTAGAACTAGTTCTCTTCGTTCAGGCAAGCTCAGACTCTTCATTCCTATTAAGAAGGGTGTCGATGATCTTTCTGTCAATACCATTTCCTCTTGGATCTGTAAGACTATTAGCTTAGCTTACGAATCTTCTAGCCAGGAAACCTTGGACAAGTTTTTAGTCAAAGCTCATGATGTTAGGGCTTTTTCTAATTCTTGGGCCTTTTTCTTGGGCCTTTTTTAACTCTGCCTCTTTAAATGAGGTCCTTTCGGCTGGTTTCTGGAGAAATGAGAACTCCTTCATTTCTCATTATCTTCGGTCTATGTCTGTTCATGCTGATGAACTTTTTTCTTTAGGGCCTATAGTTTCCGCTCAGAGGGTTAACTTTCCACCTGTATCTTCGGATGCAGGGGACTCAGCCCTGCGTTAGATTCTGTTTCTCTCAGAATTTATGATGGTAAGCTATTTATTGCTATAAAATACTAATTTTTCAAAGTAAAATTGAATTTTATTAAATAAATACTTACCATCATAAATTATAGGCCCACCCTTCCTCCCCTTCGTCCCCTACTTTTCTCTGTTTTTTCTGTCTGAATCTTGAGAAAAGTGAGGATTTGGGGTTTAGGTCACCTGTCTCTCGGTCTTTTCTTTTTGACTTTTCTGATTGGCTGGCTGGATGCATTCGGACACTCTCAGAATTTATGATGGCAAGTATTTATTTGATAAAATTCAATTTTACTTTATTAATTTAGTATTTAGTGGTGGTTTTTCGTCCTGTTGTGTGGTGGTTGTGTTGTGTTTTGTTTACATATGCTCAAATATATACTAATTGTTATAGTTTATACTCTTCATACTGAGAATATTTTTAGATGTTTAAATGTTTCAAATATACCGTAAATAGCGTTTTACATTTTGTCCTGATGTTGTAGTGTTTATAGTTAAATATGTTCTGATTTTGTGCAGATTTGTCCTTATTTTGTGCACCAATAAAAGTATTTATGATTATCATATAATCCGACTTAAAATTGTGACAGGCATCCCAAAAGAATAAAATGTGACATTTGTAACCAATTTTGAAGCAATCAATATAATTTTGTGAAGAAATTTTATTCTTCTTTATGAAAAGAAACTTGCGAAGAAATTTTCAAAATTTTACCGGGAGCATTTAACAACGAAAAAATAAATTTGATTAGCAGTTGATTAAATCAGTAGTCAGTGTTGGGTAAAATCAATAATTTTATACAATAAACAGACACGATAAAAAGTATATATATTTAGAGTTGCATAATAAATATATATAGATTCATTCACATTTTTTTAACTTTTTGGGGCCTGCTATATGGTGTGAGGTTCCTCACTGTGTTGAAAACCGTTCGGTGACCCCTAGGTGCTTTGTTCTGGGTCATTTGTACACCGATTTTGTCAACAGAGCGAAATTACTGTCTCAAAAACTTATACATCAAGGGTATGTTCAGTCACAGTTGCAGTTGTCACTACAGAAGTTTTACGGTCGTCACCACAATTTGACAGACCGTTACAATGTTTCTATTTAACAAGTGAGAACAGATGTCTTTGGGTAGATCCAGAGTTTTTTACCGGACTGACTAACATCGACTGACACAAAACCGGACTTTTCACTGGCAGTGTGACGGGTGCCACGCGTGGAGCAGATCATGCTTGCCTTCCGGAGAACCTGATGATACCTCAGTTTTTAAAGGGGTGCATACTGCTAGTGCTTTAGTTGAGTGGAGTTCTTGTTCATTTTTGTTATTTGTTTTGTCTTTGTCATACTGTCTCAATTTGTGTTGGATGTGAATTGCCGTGATTTTGGATTTACGATTTTAGAATTCCCCCATTTCCTCGTTCTTGCTCCGGTATTCGTTTGCCGATGTATGTATTCAACCTGGAGATGGGATGTTGTGTCCTTGACATTTACCGCCTTTCCTTTCCTTTTCAAATATGTTAAAATAATGTAAATGCTCTGTACTTGTTTGGTTATTTTCGCAATCTGTAGATATTCATTTCCAATTGGCGAATTGTTATGAATTTTTACAACAATGTTTATTTTCTCGGTAAAACAGAAAG
The DNA here is from genome assembly GCA_002080025.1 of Modiolus philippinarum. Classification (NCBI taxonomy): domain Eukaryota; kingdom Metazoa; phylum Mollusca; class Bivalvia; order Mytilida; family Modiolidae; genus Modiolus; species Modiolus philippinarum. Next base: position 6,187 of record MJUU01021476.1, read on the forward strand.
GATATGATTGGTTTTAGATATTGTTATTCAGCAAAAATGAACTAGGAGGACTAAAATGTTATTTTATCGCAAAATATTTTATTAAAGGTTTCAAACCTAACAAGATCAGCATAGTCCAATAGGTAAGTTACGTTGGCGCTTTTCCGTCGTATATTTTGCAAATTTCTAGCAATTTACTATACGCGATGTGCCAAAGTAAGGCCAAACATTTGGTTTGATCGTTTTTGGGTACAGTAGCTTGACATACATTTATCAATAAAGAAAATGCGCACAGACAATAGATAAGACGAAGCGTTCTTATATTTTGGTGTAAATGAGTAAAATACAATATGCATTGCATTTTACATTGAAAGGATATGGATTGAGTGAGACAAAATACATGGTAAAACCAATCAGTGGAACAACAGTTAGTGGACGCCCATTCTCTTATATATTCTATCGCATTTCGACCAAAATTAACAGGATTGTTCACCATCATGCTTTGTTGTGCATATTGTCTGGCCGGATTGATCGACCAATATTTGTGGGAGTAATGCTCCTTTTTGTCATATAATTTGATTTTTGAATTCTAATTGTCACAAATCTTTATTTTGATTTCAACCAAATTTAGTAATATTCAAATGAATGTCAACATACAAAACACAAATCATCTCAAGAAAGATATGTATTTGGGGAGACATTCGTTTTTTGTATCAAAAACACACTTCTAGTTAATGGTTGTTCTTTATCTTATAGGCATAGGGCCTGTAAGTCTCGTACAATTTTGTAACTTCCGGGATATGCATTGTGTATATTGAATGAGCTTTCTACTACATATATTAAACAATGCACTATGTATAAAGTTAAATCTACTGCATATAAAAGATGAATTACTATGTATAATGTTTTTTCACATACTGTGAAATCTACTGCTCATATTAAATAATGTACTGCATATAACAAAATGTACAGTGTATATTGCAATATGCACTACGTATAACGATATATGTACCACGTATAATATAAAAAGTACTGCGTATACTAACTTTTTGTACCGCATATAATGAAAGAAGCATCACGTATAATGACAGTTATACTGCGCATAAAGTTATATGCACCACGTTTAACGAATTAACTACCACGTATAATGTTAAATGCACTGTGTATACCCTAAAATGTACTGCGCATAACGTGAAACGTACTGCGTATATAGAAAACCATCTACAAAAGACAGTTGCGGCGTTCCATATCACTGCATTTGATTGGTCAAGAAGATCAGGCAGGGACACATTTATTAAATCGACCATAGGTTCAGAGCAAGGAAATTAACATAAATTATATGTAGCATTGCCTATTTATATTCTTTGATTGGGTTGACTCATCTGTTATGTATTGTATTTCAAAGAAGTATATGGTCATTTAGCAGTGCATTTTGTTTCAATGTTCCTATGTTTGGCCATTTTTAAAATATGCTAATGCTGTGGAAAATCGTGTGAATTGGCCTCTGGCACATGTACTATCTCCTAGGAATAAAACTTACGTTTAATGATAAATTAGCAGTCGGATATTGCAGTAAATAGCCTGTTGTGTCGGAATACTGAAGGAAATAAAAACGCGAGAAAGTGGTCATACTTTTTTATTTTTAGGATGCTTATTGAAAGCCTTAAAAAACTGTGTTTCAAATAACTTAATACCGAACTTACTGTAAATTTAATTTCTGCATATGGCCATTTTATGTATGTCTCTAGCTCTTCAGTGCAGATAAAATATAATAATTTGGAGAGTAAAGCTGCAGAAAATTTGGGATTCCACTCTATTTTTTGGTCGTTTTTTGCCAATATTTGCCTTTATATTCTACACGAAATTAAAATAAAATAATTTTTCTAAGAATAAAAGCTGTTCAATCCAGAAACCCCCTCTTCTCTTGACCCGACATCGTATACGAAGCAGTAGGAATCGTAAATTGGCTTCCACAATTTTGTTATTTCTTAATTTTGAAACTATACTTTGAGGTAACATAATTATAGTGAATACATTTCATATTACTCTCAATGAAAAGATGTATAATTTCTATATGAAAGGGTTGTGCAATAAAAATATGGGATGTAATCTAAAGTCAAGCTTGATGTAAATGTTTGATTTGGATGGGATCAACCAAACTTCCATTGAATGCGACGTTTTTGTATAATTCACTATCAAAGTGACCCGTCTATCTGAGAGACTTCGCTTTAGAAAACTTCCGCTAATAGTAGGATTATTATTAGATTGCAGTTGTTTTCAATCAACTGTCAACTGTTTATAGATGTTATTTATGTGAACCCCTTTAGGTTAATCTGCAGTTCTGTTATTGAAGATGAAAATTTTTAATTTACAGTCTGTTCAGCGGTGCAACACAAATTCTGAAAGATTATTTTCCGAATAGAAACATACATTTGTAATAACTCTGCTCCGGAATTCGCCAATGCTCTCTACATGAGGTCTTCTTAGTAGTCAAAAACCCTTTACTTGGTTGTCAAACCGCCAAAACTTTATCTTTACTTCTCAAATTAAATCGCATAAAAATTTGCGCCGTATGATTCATACAGCATTAGATTTATTTGACGGTCGATAGAATGCATACAACGCACGTGACACGGAATTACAGACGATTTCATGTAAAAAGTACAAATTGATGACAAATTTTCTGCAGACGTTTATGGAGTAACATTTTGTACTTGTTGTCTCTTTGACATATTCCCCGTTTCCCCTCTTTTCTCTATTGGTGAAGGAAGTAAATCTTTTGAACTTTCCATACCCTTTTTATTTTTTATGTCTTTTGGTTTATACGTTTGTCGCAATGCGGGTATGCATATGAATTAGGTTTTATATGTTAATAACACGGACTGTTTAATCGGGAAAACGCTTTGAAGTAAAAGCGTTTGTTGGGCATTCGAAGCAACTAAGCCACCTAGCAGCATGGTTCGATATGTGACCTCATACGTGTACCCACACACCCATCCTATATCTATTTACTGTTATTTTCGACTTCAACTTCCACTTCTTTGCTCAGCAAAATTCACTGCTGGACATCTATACTACTAGTATTGTGGAATTACTATGTACATGTATGTAGTGAAATGGCGTAAAAACTTCAAAACAAGAAAACGTAGTTAAAATTTAACATATATATACACCTGCACAGGTTGGAAATTCAATTGTTGAATAAAAGTGCCCACTACCTGTTGCTGGTTCTGAATGGTTGCTTTAAAATTCTCCAATGATGGCAGTGCAATGAGTTCGGGTTCCGGTATCCATTTAAAAAAGACTATCCATGGGAAAAAAGAGTGTTGGTAGGCGTTGATTCTATTGATTCTACAGTGGTACGGTAAGAATTTGAGTGAGTGTTTCTTGTTGAGCGAAGGGAAACTAGTGAAGGATATATAGTTTCTACAACGAGAACTAAGTTGATTATGGAATTTCTCACATCGAGTTAAATAAATTTTACAAATGTTTGAATACGAGGCTTGCCGAATTTTTAAACATTTAAAAAAAGTATTTAACAAGATGTGAGCAATTTCATAATTAACGTATTTAAGTTGTAGAAAACGTTTCTCTAATGACATAATGTAAAACACCGAGGATAATGTTCCGAATAGATTTGGCGGGAAATTTCACGCAAGTTGTTCTCTCTCTAGAGATGAGAAATAATTTTTATCCACCCGGTCAGGCGTTGGTTAAATTTGCTAAAAATTAGAGAAGGTATATACTTGGTATAGCAACCAGTTGGTAAACAACTTTGTACATAAGTATCACATCTGCATTGGCTCTTCTATGTTCTAAGGTGTTCCATTTCAAGTCTTTTAGCATTGATGTTACACTTTCAGGTTGTACAGGATTGAATGGCTTTTTGTTTACAAAGTTGTATTTGCCTTAGTTGTTTTATCTGTGTTTTCTGTTGTTGATTCCAGATCGGTGATGCATATTCAAGCATTGGTCTTACTAGAGATTGCAATGCTCTTTCCTTAACTTTTGGTGGACAGTATCGCAAGTTCCGTTTGATGATGCCAAGAGTACTAGATGCTTTCGTGCAGATGGTGTCAATGTGAAGGTTGTATTTCAAGGTATCACTATGGTATGGGTGATGGTACGGGTGATGATGTACTACTTCATGTTGTAGTTGTACTGTTTCTTTGCAGTAGATGTTGTAAACTGCAAAATGGCGCTCTGGCTAGCTGTTCTTATAAACAGATGTTTGTTTTTATTTGATAAATACTTTATGTTTGGTTGAAATAGACGAGTTAGAACATAACTATAATTACTTACAGAAATATGTGAATTTTAGTATTTTTTTCTCAAAAATGATAATCAAATGACCCAGAAGAGGTCTGACTTTCAAATCATAAATGAAAAATACCCATAATAATCAAATAATCCCTAAAATCAAGTAATCAAAAAACCCGGCCATGATAAGACTTAAAAACAGCGCGTGATTCGATGCTTTGAATAACCCAGAGATGCACGGAATATTTTAAGTGCTACCCTGTCCGTAGCTGATTTTGGCTAACCATTTAGATCATATTTGGTTATTTGTTCTGTATCAGTTTTTAAACAACTTTGACTTTATGGTCTTCCAAATGATTAGATTTTATCTGCACTGAAGAGACATAAGTTGTTGGAATGGTTATATACAGAAACTAAATGTACAGTAATTTCGGTATTTTGTTATTATCAAAAAAATGACAATAATAATAAAAAAATATAAATAAATAAGTAAAAATTAGAGACTACCGCAAAGTTAGTACATGCAGAAAATAAAATTATCCATTTCTATGGTTGAATATTACACAATCAAGAATGCTATATGCTTTGGTAAATACTGTAAGAATAGTTTGTTGTCGTAGACGAAACAGAACTCAAGTTACTATGATATAATATAAATTGACGATGTTTAATCTTCCATAGAAGAGATCAACAGGAAAATAAGTTCTCTAGAAATAACAGTAAGAGACCTAATAAAGAAGAACACAAAAATAGAATCAAACACACGAACAAAGGGGACATGCTTGATAACGGTAAGTCTGAATGTGCCAAAAATAAGTCAGATATACAGATATAGATAAACTAACCTCCAATGTATGACGGTGACTATTAAGTTGGTATGGATTCGATGAAAAATATGTTCAAAGACATGCAATGTCGCTCTATGAAAAATAACTTGATATTTTCAGGCTTGTTGGAAATGCCATATTAAGATAACGAGCGTAACCTCCGTGACTTTATATACACTCAGTAAGAAATCGACGACAAATTAAAATTCGGGAATGCAAATCGTTTTGGAAACAGGCGAAATTACAATGACAAGAAACCCCGCCCATTTGTCGCAAGACTTTTGCATCATAAGCAGCAAGAATCCGTCTTGAAAAATGCATACAAGTTCAAAAGAACAAAGTGGGGTAAAAGAGAGCAGTGAACTTTACCCAAATGTGAGAGACAGAGAGCAGACGGAGAGGCCATCACACAAAAATGGTGCGAGATAAACTTTTCATTGAGAATGAATTATATGCCAGTACATTCCAGTGGAACCAGTGAAAATGAAATGGAAACAGTACAGCGATGTAGTAAGGGACACGCTAAGTAGATAAACGATAAAGAGAAGGCGTATATCATCTAACTACTAGGAGTGCCGGGGAAAGCTGAACATTTTGCAGACTTTACATCCCTGCTCTCTTTTTCTATAGCAGGGGTGATCTCTCCCCAATTAGAGGAAAGGGTATTTGTTTTTTTTTTATTTTGTTTTTGTAAAGCCAGATTTTGAGAACTGTTCAGTTCTTTGAACTTAATAAAATTTTATGGTTACTATCAAGAAACGTTGAAAAATAACAATAGTCTGTAGGTAAACTTTATTTGTCGCACCTTGTACAACATAAGGCAGTCTGAAATCCGGTGGTATTTAAACAATAGAATATGAACTCTCCTTTAGAAAAGATAAAAATGTCGATTTCAATACTTTAAACGTATTTTATTGTTCAATATCAAAATTAAACAATTGGATTGGACACAAGTTTTGCAACTTAGAATTGTCCGATTTCAACGTGTAACTCGTTTAGTAGAGATATTTCACATTCTGACGAAACTCGACCTAACCCGACGAAAGAAACCTTTCACGACGAATCACAACCTGAATGACACGAAGGGGACCATTAACTGAAGATATCATGTTATTCATTTCCAATATTATTTTTAGATTATTTCTAAGACGACGACTAAATGCATGTGTTTGTCAAGCTTATTAAGTCATCCTCATCACCTTATACACATGTAATATTAGACATTATTCACAAAGAAATAAAAAATTGTAAAGTCTTTAACCGGTCGAGTGCACCCTTGTACTGGTAGCTTGCCATGCCGATGAAATCACCAAATATTGTCATTTAAAATATTTTAACTATTGATATACTATGAAGATCAACATAGCAAAATCTTGCACAATAAGTATTAAAGAATGGAGATTGAAATGAATAAATCGTACCGGAAACGCCAAAACTGAAAAAAAATGCTTTCTATGTCGACTTAAAACTAGAGTGGATAAAACTTGCTTCAATCACGGACCATATGAATACTTAAACGGCGCATGGTATAGCACTCTTTAAAAGCAATGCTTTTATAATAATAATTTGTTTCTCTATGCACTATAAAGTATCATCAATAAATAACTGCCTTGCACGATATTATTACAAACCAGTTCGCTATTCTTGCAATCTGGTTGACTTGTCGATAACGAGTAATCCGTGCATAGGGCAAGAATAAAACAAGACGAATTATTTATTTTTAGAAACTGAAATGTATGAAGCGGAGATTAGCATATTAACATATCTTTTAAGCGGATCTCGGACGACGTTTTTTATTTTTATTTTTTTTTCAATTTTTTCTGTGATTTTTTTTTCATTGCAGAATATTTGTAGCGTTTGTTTTGTTTATATTTTTGTAACGTAATTATCATTTTTCTACAACGGGGATATACCAATAGCTTTAATTTGAAATAACAGTCTTGATATTGTCTTTTCAACTTAAAAATGACCAATTTACTGAACAACAATGCATGTCTCAGGCAATCGAATAAAGATTCGCCCTTTCGATGACATGAATTTGAAGTTCCATATTTTTCATGCTCGTGTCAAATTTGAAATCCACTAGTTTTCATAAAAGTGTCACCGTCTCTGAACCCCATCCCCACCGAAAAACGGGATGGCATAACTAGCTAACAGACAACACCCATACGTTTGCAAAGTCACGTGTATTATAAAAAAAATTAATGAAACTGAGTGAGAAATGAATGTTAGAATGGAAGACTGAAAAGTCGAAATCATTCGCCATTCAAGCTACAAGATATGTTTGAACGAGGAAACCACATGTCATGCTTTACCATAGAGGAGACACCCCAGCAAAAAAAAAATAAAAAATAAAAGAATAAAAAAAAAATGAAATAAAAGATATAAGAAAGACCAGCGAGAAGGACTAAAAAATAGAATAGCATACGATGAGGGCTATATAATATCATATGATTCTTTTTATATCAAATCTTACACCACCAAATTTGAAATAGATATGACTCTATAAAAATATAGGAAAGTGCGTTTAATAAATTTCAATATAGATAGAGGAAATCTCAACATGATACGATTAGCATTGTAAGATGTTTATTTGAAAATATTTAATAGACCTGATTAAATGAAATGAGAGAAATTCATATGTCTTATTTATGAAGACCCCCCCCCCCGCGTGTAAAATGCTCAAAATATATAATAGGTATTATGAATGTTTACTGTTCATATAGTTCAAGTACTGCAAGTAACACAAATAAAATTTTATTTCTTGAGTTTTGTACTGTGGCATCGGTGTGTTACTTCTTCACATTTATTTTACAAATGGCATAATGAGGAATGCATGACTGATCTATTTTTAAATTTAAGAAGGACAACTCGAATGTCTTTCGTTCGTCTCTTTCGTAAGACATACGTATACACACGAAAGCGACGAAACGAGACGTAACGATTTACGAAGGAAATATGGCTCAGAACGAATATTTTTCAACTACTTTGCTGATATAATTATTTAGTTAAAGATTCACAACATTGTAATTGGAAGTGTTTACATTTTTAAATTTACTTTCGCTTTTTTAATTTTTGTGCAATAACTAGTCCCCGTACGTTAAGGTTCTCTTTCGTCAAAATGTGAAACATCTCTAGTAGAGATATTTCACATTCTGACGTAACTCGACGTAACCCGACGAAAGAAACCTTTCATGACGAACCACAACCTAAATGACACGAAGGGGACCATTAGTTGAAGATATTATGTTATTCATATTATTTATGAATTATTTCTAAGACGGCGACTAAATGCATGTGTTTGTCAAGCTTATTAAATCATCAATATCACCTTATACACATGTAATATTAGACATTTAATTATTCACATAGAAATAAAATCTTGCATACTTTAACCGGTCGAGTGCACCCTTGTAGCATGCCAAGTCGGTGAAATCACCAAACATTGTCAGTTAAAATATTTTCTACTATTGGGTTACTAAGAAGATCAACATAGCAAAATCATGCACAATAAGTATTAAAAAATAAAGATTGAAATGAATAAATCGTATCGGAAACGCCAAATTGAAAAAAATGTATAATTTCAGAGAAATCAACATTTTGTTGGCGGTCTTTATGTTTACTAATTTTAATTGGCGAACATGCATTTGCTTTCACATTCACTTCACAACTATCATCAGTTCCAAGACTTGTTTCAAATTTCACTGGAATTATTATTTTGTTTTAATTTTGTTTTAATTTAATTTTCCACCGTCCCTCCCCTGTCCTTCCAGCAACTATTCGTATTTTCTTTTCTTAAACACTATTGTTTGGCGGTATTAAATTAGGCCACACCTTCCATCAATATTGTAATTTGATTTTTGATATCAACATTTATTGATTCAATGTAAACATTATAAAAAAATAAGTAAAAACGGCACACAATTAAAAGTGTGCCAATTTACGCCAATCATCTGTTTGCTTTATATGAATATTGATTGATGACTGCAGATTCTACTTGCATCACTCTGTGCCTGTCGTTAGGTATTGGAAGGACAGAACCAAAACAAATTACTTTCTATCTCGACTTAAAACTAGAGCGGATAAAACTTGCTTCAGTCAAGGACCATATATACTTTAATGGTGCATGGTATAGCACATTTTAAAAGCAAGGCTAATTTTGTAAGAATAATTTGTTTCTCTATGCACTAAGTACCATCAACAAAAAACTTCCCTACATACCATTTCGCTATTCACTGCTTTCATGACCTGTCGATAACGAGTAATTCCATGCATAGGGAAAAAGGCAAGAATAAAACAAGAAAAAATTATTTATTTCAAGAGACTAAAATGTATGAAGCGGAAATTAGCATATCAACATATCGTTTAAGCGCGGATCTCGGACGGTGTTTTTTTTAATTATTTATTTTTTCTGTGATTTTTTTTTTTTTTTTTTTGCAGAATTTGTTTTAGCGTTTGTTTTGTTTTTGTTTTCTAACGTAAATATTATTTTTTCTACAAAGGGGATATACCAATAGCTTTTATTTAAAATAAAAGTCTTGATATTAACTTTTCAACTTAAAAGTGACCAATTTACCGAATAACATTGCATGTCTCAGGCAATCGAATAAAGATTCGCA
>MJUU01021476.1:25178-37739 GCA_002080025.1 Modiolus philippinarum
GTATTGACGTATAGCCTTTGGCGAACTAGAGTCCAAAGTCCAACCTGGAGAACTCGGACGTACCGTTATTATATACTATATGTAGACTTAATCCTAGTGAGTTAATTTCAGTGTTGTGTATGTGAACATTTTGAAGTTGTAATATCAAAAGTCAAAATGTACAAAAAACTGTTGAACTCACGTCTCTTGGTAGAGAATAATGTCCAAACAAACATATAATGTCACTTAAATTAGTGTCCAAAAACTCAAATAGTGAAAATCACAAGAAATCTAGGAGGTCGTAAACACAAGCGTCTGATGGCCAAGAACGACAACTCTCAACTCCAAATTCTAAATCTTTTGTCGTCTGATATATCTGGATTTCTCTTCATTAAAACGATATTTTTACATTATTCAAGATATAATTGTTGCACCTCAATTACTTAATACTTCTTGTTAAACGTACGTTATGTATCTTATCTTTTCTTTTCAACAAACATAATGAAATCAACAAATTGAGTGTCTTCGGGTCAGTTTTTCGACATAAACGCGATTTCAAGAAGAACACCATCAACAGTTTAAAATCTTATATATTATAGAGTTGAAAACATTTCTTGTAGTTTAATTCATTTTGCACAAATCAAATCCAACGGATAAAAGATATATTTAAGAAATAGATTATTGCAATCGGGCTCTATGCGAATTAGAACATGGGCAGACCTTATATTTGTCAATATTTTGTACCGAGCGATAGCGAGGTATAAAATGAAGACAAATATAAGGTCTGACCATGTTCTAATTCACATAGAGCCCAATTGCAATAATCTATTTCGATTCTAATATGTTAAACGAGCGTTTTGAAATTTCGAAGCGGCTCTAAGAGGGCAATGATGGGTTTGACACTAGAATGAAAATATGTCGGAAAACTGCATGCAAACACACATAAATGATCATAAATGGACATAGATAAATCTATATTCGTTATTTTATTAAAACAAGTGGCTCACAAGCTTATGAATTCATACAAATAATCTGTTGTAAAAATATAACATACGGATATTTTAAAATCGAAGCGGGCATTAATGTGAGCAGGTTGTATTTCTGATTTATATGACTGCTAAGTTATGTTATATTTGAAGCCAAAAAGAAAAGAAAAGGAATAAAAGTCAAATTAATAATTTTATAAACGTTAAAAATTAAAGTTTTTATATCTTAATTGTAGAGCATGATTTGCGACATGGATAGATTTCATAACAACAACACATTCGTTGCTAGGTTACGGTTATGTCAATTTTAGTTCCGAGTCTTAAATTTAGTAACTGTTGTAAATTTCTATTATTGTCATTATTTTCTGCAGCTTTTGTGTGATTCGTTATTTAAAAGTCTATTTACACATGAATATTGAGTGAATAAAACGTGAAACTGTACATTACGAATGTCCTTTTGTAATAGATATACGCATGTGCTAAAAAATATTGTTGGAATTAGTACATAGCTTTGTTTCCAAAGCCATAGAAGAGAGTCATATTAGAAATTGAAACAAACGAGGATGGTCAAGAACTTCATTGTTATAGTTAACTCCTGTACTCAGATAACCGAGAGTGAAATTTTCTTGCATATGTGCGATAGTTTTTTTGGGTATCAATGCTGTATTTTTTTCATTATGTAATTTACAAGATTCCATTTTGACTCTACCATTCTATGAAATTATATTGAGAACAATTTTTAAGTGTTTTAAATATTAACTCATTCCAATTTAAGCATGCAATTCCAATGATTGCAAATCTTGTGCCACCGTTTTTGAGAATTACCAAGTAGTGTAAATAACAAAAATGTGTGGAATCGCAAAGAACTGAACAAAATCATATTCATAAACCTATATCTTATCATGATTTAACACAACAGCAATTAAAAAAAACCATGGAAATTTCAAAATCCCATGGGAAAATATAGTTTTTCATGGGATTTCACTACTTCCTATGGGATTTTGTAATATTCCCATGGGATTATAATTTCCATTGGAATATTTTTCTCGTGTAAATAATTCAAAATTTCATGGGATATAGTGAAATCCCATGGGAAAATGCATTTTTTCATATGATTATCAAATTCCCATGCTTTGAAATTGCAACTAATTTAATTTTCGCGATTCTCATGAAATTTTTCATATTAGTTTGAGTTATTGATACTAACTGGTAACTTTAAGGATGGTCACTCCCCAAGTTCATAATATCAAGATTTTGAAATTAGTATGCTTATTTATTAGAACATCGATCATACCTCATTTTAAGCAAAAATATGGCTAGGTCAGTGTGTCCATTTTTGAAATTTAAGTGCCTGAAATTTTAGCGGGAAACCGAACTCCTCTGGATTTATTATTTACTTTGCATTTAGGCAATCGACCTTTGAAATACAATGAAGATATATCAAGAATTTCATCAAATTTTGTCAAAAGTTTATGCAAGATGTATTAAAACATATTTTGAAGAGAAAAATTAGAGTCATTGTGCAAAATTTTATAATGCATCATGATGGATAAAATCTGAGAATTCCGAAAGTCAGAGACAGTTTCAAAAACCTGAGGAGTGACCATCCTTAAATGGTAGCAATAATGTATATCCAATGTATACAGATACGGAGATCATTGTAGGTGTTTACTGTTATAAATGTCACTATGGTCGATACATCGGTAACACTATATACGTCTTATTTGTGAGAAAGTACTTGTGAAGTCGTTTGTGGGTCTCAAAAGCTTCTGGAATGGAACTACAGCCATGCTCACTTTTGCTTATGTGACTAACCTGTCATGTGACAAGATCGATTTTGGACTGTAAAAAGCTTCTGTATTCAAAATAAATGTTAATTTCTTTGTATTTTAGAAATCTGAAAATAAGGCTTGTCCATCAATGAAAAGCTCCAAGAATGGATATGTTTCATTTGTAAAACGTAGAACTGCATCGCAAAAATTTGGAATCGTCTAAAAATTTCAAAATCCGCATTTAAATTTGCTTTCCAGATTTAAAAAAAGCTGTTAGTTTCTTTGATATCATATTCATTTGTTTTGTGAACACACAAGTAAATTATGATAATTTTTGGGAGTACACTACCCAACTATAGCATTAATCAGAGTCAACTTGAGCCCACTACACAATAAACTATAGCATATAAATATCATTTTTATGCACCACTCGTTCACTAAGCTCTTCATCTGCACAATATTGAGCATTAATGTACATTGTTGTACCCTTTTCACAAATCGAATATTAAAGTAGCCGTTTGGCCGTGATAAGCGAACGAAATATGAAGTTTTATGTCCGACCGTCCTATTATTAAAATTCATCATAGTAAACTATTGCTTCTCTTGACATTGCATGCAAGAAAACTACAGCCCTCATGCAAGTAAACTTTCGCTCTACAGACAGAACCCTATCGCATTTACTGAATTTTCAGCTGCAACGATATGATGCGGCTCGACAACGATGTACATGGGGTGCAAAAGTTCAAAGACATGTTTTGTAAAAAGAATAGAAGTTCTAATAATGAAATTATTCCCTAAAATCATAAATAACTAAAATGCCTTTAAAATATGTCAAATTTTAAAATTATTCTAATGTAAAGGTGTTGTGTAATCATAATGATGTTTATAACTGATATAATTCAACATGAAATACTAATTTCTGTTAGAAAAAAAATGTATTTTTAGCCTAAATGCCACATTTGTCGTCTAACTGATGTTTTTAAATTGTTTATTTTCCCATAATACATTTGGAACACACAAGTCAATTTCGCTTGGAATGCCAGTCAACCGTTTTTCCCTTTCGCACTTTCATGATAGTGGGTTTTGTATAAGCGCATTAGATGCTTATCCAGAGCTTGAAGTTAGCCGTTCAGGTTTGTCAGGCCCCTAGATGATTTATATATCTACATATAATGTTTATTATACCCCGCTTTAGCGGGCGGTATATAGTGATCATGGTGTCAGTTCGTCCGTCTGTACATCCATTCGTTATTCTGTCCGCCATAGGGGTACGCACTTTGTGGAGACAAATCTCCTATACACCTTGATGAAATTGACTGAAACTTTCGCAGAATGTTCCGTGGATGTTGCCACTGTGAACCAGCTATTTAAATGATTAGAATCTGGAGTCTAATGGGGGGGGGGTACAGTACAGAAAGAGACATACCATAACAAATCACTAGGAGAGACATAAATTTTAATCCTTTAGACATAAATTCACAGACAAACTATCACTGTGCTAGACTCAAAAAGCAATAAAACATAGTGGGAAGGATTAAATTTTATTACCTGTTTTACCTGTAATTTCTTTGAAGTCAGCATGCATTCTATTTAGATTTTTACCTGTAAAACAGGATATTACTTGACAAAACTTGAGTTTTATTGACCCAGTTTACAATTCTTCAAGGTAAAAATTAATCCCCATCACTTTCCTAGACATACCCACTATCACAGTGATTAGTTATGGTATGTCTCTTTCTGTACTGCTTTGCTCACAGTTTTTCCAGTGTTACAATCTACATTTACTATCAATCTACCATTCTTGTCAATTTAATTATATTAATTGCTGTATAGTCCTCATGTTACACATTGTATTTTATGTGTCTGAGAAAAATAAGGAATCTTGAGATAATGTAAAAAGGCAAGGCATTTTTACATATTTTTATGCATGGTTAAGGAAACTCGAATTTAGCCTGGAAAACCTAGTTTTTGCCACCGAAACACAGGTTTCCCACTAAGAAACCTAGTTTTCGCTGATGAAATCCAGCGGGAAATCTAGTGGTATAAAATTATCTCCCTTCTAGAAAAGCTCTTCTGTGATTATAAGATTTTCTGATCAAAATAAGAGCATGACGGCTAAAGGAAACAACTGACAAATTGTTAAGAAGACGCATACAATATTTAGTTCAAACGTCATTCAATTACCAGACCTTTGCTCTGTAGGGAAAAATGATTAAACTTGTCCATAAGAAGGATTGATACGAGAATTTCTTAAATAATTAACTGTCGTGAAAAAAATATTCAATGGACAGACTGGTCAAAATCAATTGCTATCGGGTGTTAAAATACATGTACCCTGACAAAATTTTATGTACAGATAGATTTTTTAACATAAATCATTTATAGACCACTTTAGTGACGATTACTGCGTAAGAAACGATGTCATCCAAAAGGTCTTTCGTTGTTGCTAAGAAAATTATGTTGTCCTGAAACAGTGCCATTTAGTTTTTATACCCGGTAATTATCATCACAAGATTTCATTGGTTCAATGGTCAAGTCTACGTATCGATCAGGAAAAAGAGGCGTGTCTTCATTGAAAGAAACCACGTGTATGAGTGAGTAGTAATCGATTTTTGTAAACAAAAATGGAAAGTAAAACAGCGAAATATCGTCTTTTTTTAATTTATTGTATCTGAACCGCTACATGTACCCTGCCGAAAATCGCCACATGAAAAGATGATTATTTAAAGAAAAAGCATATTTTTTCTGGTCAATGTCAGGCTATAAGAAACGGTACGATCCACAAGTCTCTGTAAGAGGAAAATTATCAAAAATATCATTTTTCTTCTAAAATATGCAAAGTACATTCAATCAAAAACTTTTTGTCATTTGTATATATAGAAGTCTGTCATATGCGCATGAAAAAGTAGAATATTTTACATTATAAGTAACTTTTAAAGCACCTAACAACAGACCTAAACAATGTAATCGACTTTTTTATCTTTTCTAAACGAGAGCTCATATTCTTTTGTTTAAATACCACTGGATATTGGACTGAAACCTACCTTTCCCTATGGAAACTAGTGATTAACTTTGGAAACACACTGATAGCTAAGCTTTGAATTACAAAAACAAAACAGGATAACAGCAACCTACAATGGCCAGGAACTACAATCACATGCTACAATTTACAAGCAAACTGCACCAGAAAAACAATAATGAAAACAAGAGACAAACATAAATAACGATAGGAACTCGGGATAGCCGGACTTGGTACCGCCACTAGCAAAAGCCAGTAGTAGGGTTAAACCGGTTTATGGGTATCCAAAATCTCCCCTTTCTCTATCCCGTTTCCCTATAGCATCATTAACAAGCAAAACCCAATGCAGGTAGACCACTACCTCAATGACTACTATCTTGGAACAGAAAAAGCATATGACAAAACGTAATTTTGAAAGAAGGGTCAAAGAGTGCTCTCCGCTAAACTGCTGGCTAGCAGTATCGGTGAGAGGTCAGTA
Source organism: Modiolus philippinarum (assembly GCA_002080025.1). Taxonomy (NCBI): domain Eukaryota; kingdom Metazoa; phylum Mollusca; class Bivalvia; order Mytilida; family Modiolidae; genus Modiolus; species Modiolus philippinarum. The sequence goes on from MJUU01021476.1 coordinate 31,413, forward strand.
TATATGTAAAGTATTCCGAAGCCGATATCCACTATTATCGCTAATTTGCGCAATTTTCAATTGTTTCCGAGCGACGATAATTCTATTATCACTGCACTACGCTGATATGAACATATTATCGTCAATCTCTAAGGGACGTTAGCAACAGCGTATTAATATGACATCGCGTGACGTTTCGTGACTAAAAATAATTCCGAGAAAGAACGCGCTATATTCAACCAAAAATAATATGTTCAACTAAAAAAAAATATCATTGGAAAAGGAAACGTATATCCGGTATTTTTCAATAACAGAATTAGCGATAAAAATACTATTAGTAATTTGTTTTGCTCGGATGGATTTCTTAGGCTTGCATTGCATCTCGTGCTGTCGCACTCGATGCAATACAAGCAGAGAATTCAAATTACTAATAGTATATATTTACGTAAAGAATGTAAGTTACGTCCCAGTTTTCTGGATTATTTATCAGTTTTTGACATATTTAACAACATTTCCATAAAATCGAGTATGAGAAATGCCCTTTGTAATTAGCTGTTTGAGGGTCTCAAATGTTCATATCTTCTGTAAAACTTCTTTTTAATAATTTATGAAATCTGTAACCTTGTTGTAAAAGCTTGGATGTGAGAGTAAGGTTACGCTCATTAAAATCACCAAGGGTAGAACAGATGCGAACTAATCGTACAAGATGAGATAAATACACCCCGTAGGATGGAGCTAGGGGAACGTCGCCGTCAAGAAAGGGGAAATTAGTAATAGTAAAATCAAAATCATCCCTTTTATCTTAAACTTTAGTTTTTATTTACCAGAGCCAATGATGATACTTAGATCCAGAAAAGGGCAGTATTTAGAATCATTGTTTGCCTTATTAAGTTTCAATTGTTGTGGGTAAATGGTGTCAACATAAGCTAAAAACTGAGGATTGTCAATAGTAAGGATATCGTCAATATACCTGCTATTATCATTGAAAATAGAAATAAGTTTATCACTATTTGGTACAGTTCCATTTTGTAGTTTTTTCATGAAATCCCGTTCGTAACAGAACAGAAAAAGATCTGCAATGAGAGGTGCACAATTAGTACCCATGGGGATTCCAATGGCCTGATGGTAAACAATGTTGTGGAAACGAACATAAGTGTTGTCTAGCAAGAGATTCAGTGCCTTAATCAAATCATCACATGTCCAGGAGCAATAATTGTTGTAAGAGATATTGGAGAAGAATCCTTGTTTTTGTTGCAGCAAATAAACTGAAGACCCGAAAATTTAAAAGTGCCCCCAATTTGGATTTAATCAAATTATGTGGAAGGGTTGTATAAAGTGTAGAAAAATCATAACTGTCAATAGATGAAACTGGTCTATCTCTAGATTGTAATTTGTCTAAAACTTCAATAGAATTTTTTATACTCCAAAAGTAATTTACACCAGAGTTTTGATATGTTTTTTCACAATAGTTTTTGACTAATCCTTTATACAATTGAGTGCACTGGTTAAATTGATGTACAAATTTGTGGTAGAACAATTACTTGAAGCCGAAATGAAACGATGTTTGTAGGGATTTTTGTGAAGTTTAGGAATCCAGTATAGTAGGTAGGGTGTTATCTTTAGGCGGAACTTTGAGTGTTTCTGTATCCTTGTAATGTTGTTTGGTGAGCGTTTTCTCGTCATAATTTGTACGTTTAAAAGTGCTAGACTTTGCCAATTCGTGTTTTTTGGACATCGATATAGTATTTTTTTCAGATGATGGCAGCGTTGTTTGAAGCTTTATCGACAGGTGCAGACACATATTTCTCACCAAGTTCTTTCAGTTTGGACTTAATTCTGTTAACAGACAGCTTAGGTGGTGACTCATAATAATTTTCTTTATAGAAATTAATTCTGTTGGAGACTTTACTAATGATTCTATCTTTAAACATATTTAGAGCATGTTTGTCTGCACCTTCTCGTTTGCACCATTTTATACAATAGTTGGTTACCGAGTCTTTGATAATATCGAAACAAGCTTGCCAGTTTATTTTCGAAGATGGGCGATATTTAGACCCTTTTCTAGAGAATCGTCTAAATTCTTTGTCTACAATAATGCTCAATTCCCCCGTTAATATATGCCCGCAAGGATCATAGCGATAAGGCGAAGTGGAACAGTCACAGCTGCTAGGGTAGTTCTTCTCGAAATTAGCATCACAGGTAATAGAAGAGTAATTGAAAAAAAATACTTCTAGTAGGTTTTATGTAAGTAAAGGAGACGACAGGCATGTCCTGATTATCAAAATAAACTGGAACATCCGGGTCCCGAAAATGCCTGCAATATCAATCAAATCGATACCCTTATTAATATATTTAATTTTCAAAAATTGTTTTTGTGTTCGTTCGGTTTGTCGATTCTAGGATAAAGTCGATGAAAGCAAAAAGCGTCGATAATTTTTGAAAATTCGTAGAGCGGACTATTAACAGAGATTATATCACATTCTAGAGAGATTTTATAAAGATGTGTGACAGGTATAGAAAAAAGTTTAGTGAACAAACCATGCCGCCCATTGTCACAGTTTGAAAACAGTATATATATCTTTAACATTGATGAGGTTCTTACGTTTGCTTTTCATATTATAATTAACTCTTCGCGGCCATGTGACCTACGATGTCGTAACTTCGAAGAAATACCCATGATGTCAATTGAAGCATGCTGAGAAATGTTACCCTGACCCATGATGTTGTCATTTAACCTAATGGGTAAGCTGTCTGAAGGTTTTTTGATCCACGACAGTTCACATTTCCTTCTAGATCTAACGAATTGTCTCTTAGATTGATCGGGGGATTTTTCGACAAGTTCTAAAGGCTGCACTTTAATGTATTTTCTGTCGTGCTTGTAAATATTGTAGTGCTGATATATGTATGATTTAAACTTTTAGAAAAACGCAAATATGCATGTACTGAACAGATATATTATGATAAGGAGGGATATTTGCCAAAAATACAAGTCGCGGGGCGGTAAAATTTCCCGAGCCTGAAAGGCGAGGGAAATTTGCCCCAAGACTTGTATTTTTGGCAAATATCACGACGTTCATGATATATCTGTTTAATTACACCGAATGTCTCATTCTTCAAAGCGCACAGATGACCCTGGTACAAATACCACGGCGAGGTGGTATTTGCCAAAAATACCACGGCTATTTACCAACCAGAATGCAGCTTACTTACATAAGGTGTAATTATACTGTAAACAATTAATCTGCACTATATATTTATTGCAAAGGTCAACCAAGTGGCAAAACTTTCACTGAATCGAAGTCAAGCTTTAACACCCACGCCTACATTCTGTTACCTTAAAAAAACTACACAGTGTATACATATCAAACGGAAAAGGTTACAATTGTATACAATGTGTACTTTTAACGACCGTAGATCCATTTTAGAATGTAAGCTTGGGGTGTAAACTTTCACTTCTGTTCAGTTAAACTTTTGCCACTTGGTTGACCATAGCAATAATGACTGTCCTAAAAATGATAGAACAGTTTAACTTGATAAAACATTTGATTTGTAATAACTCGCCATACAACTTGTTCACTGTAAAACAAAAAAAAAAATTTGACAATAGTGAGAATATTCACCGATACATAACGTGCAAAGGCGCAATTACTTTTATAGTAAGTCGCCTACCAAATCAATTGAAGAAGAAGTAGAACGCATGTGTTCCTGGGTACGTCGTTGTAATGGACGACCAGTTTCGCCTACATACTGGATTCCACAGTCTGGCTTAGTTCAGGTAATTAAACAGACCAAGCTGGATGTTTTTCAGGAGATATCAACGGAGAATTTGATGGTAAAGTTCCTGCCATTGACATTAGATTTTAAAGTATTCTCCTGGACCATGCAGGCGAGGACAAGTGGCACATTTCCTTGCCTCGCACTTCAAAATTTTAGAAAATCCACGATTAAATTTGTTGTAAATGGAGGCGGTAATGAATTTAGATTTTTATATGAATTGGCATATTTTAGATATCTTTAACGGTGTCAATCTGACTACAGGATTAAGTGCTGGAAGAGGTAGATTAGTAAGATTAGAGTGTGATGAGTGTGTAATCGTGGATTTGATACAACGTTGTTTCAAATTATTTAGATTTTGTACCATGAGCGTCAAAAATATTTCCCCCTTTACAAATTTCTGCAAATCATGACACTGCAACTATGAATTGACGGTCATTGCAAATGCCTTCTGTAATCGAAAAAAAAGCCCTTAACACCACAATCACGGGAATGTATTTATGCGGGGAAACCTACATTTAGGAAACCTACACCGGGCTGTCCCGAGTTCCTATCGTTGTCTACGTTTGTTTGTTTTTTTTGTCATTTTTTTTGGGTGCAGTTTCCCGTTAGATTGTGGCATGTAATTGTAATTTTCGGCCCTGGTTAGTTTTTTTTTATCTTTTCTAAATTAATTAAGGCAGGAAACTCGAGTTGTGCTCTAGAAAACTTTTTGCCATTACCTATGAGAAACCTAGTTTTTACTACTGGAACCTAGGTTTCCATGTGGAAACTGGGGTTTAGCCCTGGAGACCCTACTTTACTGAAGGAATGTTTTCATAACGTTTAGATTTTATCTGCACTGAAGAGACATAAGTTGTCGAAATGCGCATATGCAGAAAGTAAATTCACAGTAACCTCGGTGTTTAGTAATTCATAATTCATTTGCGCAAGTGATAATATCAATTACAACTTATAAATGTATAAATCCATGGAGGGAGTAGGTCACTTCTTGGAAAAGAATTTAAAAACTTTAATATAAATGCACTGTATAAATGGATCAAGCATTTTTCATCAGTCGGTGTTTATAAGTAGATTAATGCAATAGTTTTAATTTAAATTACAGTTGGGTTGACTAATTTTGAAATTTACTATATGAAGAGGTCGATCGGTATTTTTTTCAGTAGGATGTTTTGATGTCTATAAAAATACTCTTTCATTTTACAAATAAATTGTCATTTGGAACATTACAATATCTAATTTTATGTAAATTTTGTTGAAAACTAGGAGCATCTCCCTCATGCAAAGGTTTACCTGATTTTGGCTTTACATTTTGATCATATTGGTTATTTGTTCTCTATCAGTTTTAAAAATCTTTGAGTTTATGGTCTTCCATACGTTTAGATTTTATCTGCACTGAAGAGACATAAGTTGTCGAAATGCGCATGTGCAGAAATTAAATTAACAGTAACTTCGGTATTGGTATTTAGTTATTTGTTACCACTGGGTCGATGCCACTGCTGGTGGACTGTTAGTCCCCGAGGGTATTCACCAGCCCAGTATTCAGTACTTCGGTGCTGACCCGAAAACCGATTCTATTTGGAACATTACAATATCTAATTTTATGTAAATTTTGTTGAAAACTAAGGAGTATCTCCCTCATGCAAAGCTCTGTCCTTAGCTGATTTTGGATTTACATCTTGATCATATTGGTGATTTGTTCTCTAACAGTTTTAAACATCTTTGAGTTTATGGTCTTCCAAACGTTTAGATTTTATCTGCACTGAAGAGACATAAGTTGTAGAAATGCGCATATGCAGAAATTAAATTCACAATAACTTCGGTATTTAGTTATTTGTTACCACTGGGTCGATGCCACTGCTAGTGGACTGTTAGTCTCCGAGGGTATTCACCAGCCCAGTAGTCAGTACTTCGGTGCTGACCCGAAAACCGATTCTATTTGGAACATTACAATATCTAATTTGATGTAAATTTTGTTGATCTTCCAAACGTTTAGATTTTATCTGCACTGAAGAGACATAAGTTGTCGAAATGCGCATATGCAGGAATTAAATTCACAGTAACTTCAGTATTTAGTTATTCATAACCTTAGCGAAGAAAAGTTCATCAAAATAGTTATGAATACCAAGACTAAAAAGGTATGAATCTTATTTTCATCATTTATTCAAACCTTAGTTTAAATAAGAAAGTCTTATATGTTTTGGTCCGGGGGGGGGGGGNNGGTAACTTCTATATGTATAGGTACGGGACGTGCGGCAAATTCGGGGTAGAATTTCCCGAAAGACTTTGGAGATTTCGGGTCTATATATTTTTAGCAATTTCTGGAGATTTCGGGTTTAATTTCTTGTTGTTTGGAGATTTCGGGTATCAAATTTTGTTTTCCTGGCCAATATAAACAAAGTGAAAGGATTAAGTGATTTGCTACATTAAATTAGGCATTAATCTCTTGATTACCACATCCCACTGTGTCAAGATTTTAGTCCCTTTGGATAAATTCGGGTCATTATTTTAGTCTCTTGGGATAAACTCGGGTCTCAGATTTGGCCCGACCTGGATAATTTTGGGTAGGGGTTT
>MJUU01021476.1:45878-56311 GCA_002080025.1 Modiolus philippinarum
ATTAGGGTTGCAGCAATACATACATACATACAACACACATAATTCAATACAAATTTAGCATATTGATACAAAGACATCATCGGTCTCCCTTCCTCAGTTAATGATTGTTTTATAAAAGACACTACTGCCTTCATATCATTGGGTGTTGATGGGTTTAAAACAATACTTAATTTTGTATTATTTGGTAAAGTAGAAAAGGATGTAAAAATATTATAATTTTGATAATGATCAAATAGGTTCTTTCTTAAAAGTGTATTATATTTACAAGTGAAAAAGAAATGATATTCATCTTCAATAGTTTTACATAATTTACATAACCTTTGATTCTTTGGGATATTAACATATCTGCCCTTTTCAATTAAAAGATCATGTTCACTTACTCTAAATTTCGTAATTAATTTTCTTGTTTCTTTATTTGGATGAGATAAATAATAGTTTTGATTTTCTTTGTTTGTTAAATATTTATATAAAATTTTTTTATTGTTTTCATCAAGGTTATTTATTGTTACTTTTGCTATGTTGTTGTAATAATCAAAAAAGATTTCTTAAAAGTTGTCTTTATTTTTTGAATTTGTTTTTTACTTTTACATTCAGTGAATAAATTAAGATTTGATTTACTTTCTTCTATCAAATCTTTTGCATATGTATACCAACTATAAGTTCCTTCATTATCTAGTGTTTAGTTAAAGCAAAGGCTTCCTTTAGTAAAGGGTTTAAATTGTCATTATTTAATCTGGCCAAGTATATCTAAGTTTGAGATTTTATGTAAGATTCTATTGGTACTAAATTTAGTTCCTGTCTTGCTATTATATTTTTTTAACTTTTCTTAATTCCCAAGAAACTTTTTATAAAATTCAGTGGGACTTTTTCTATAGGGGTTTTATTTATGAAAGAAAGGATATTAACTGTTTTATTATTTTTAGTAGCCCTTAGTTTCGCTCTGTGTAGTTGTAAATGAGAATCCATAAAGCATATTTCAGATTTGTATGTTAGAATTGGACGAATTAGTATTTCATATAAATTACAAGCAACTTTGACAGGGACTTCACTAAAATTTGAAGTATACTTTTTAATAGAATATAAAAATTTTCTAGCTTTATTTGCTAAATTTAGACTGCAATTATATAAGCTTCCATTATTAGAAATAATACAACCTAAGTATTTGTATTCTTTTACGTTTTCTAACATTTGGTCTTCATATTTCACAAAATTTTTATAAATTTGTGATGAATTATTCTGAAGAATCATAGTTTTTGTTTTCTTAGTATTTAATGTTAATTGCCATTTATCAGAGTATTCTGATAATGAATTTAAACTATTTTGAAGTCCTTCTGCAGATTCAGATATAATTAGTAAATCGTCTGCGAAAAGTAGACTTCCTAATGAAGAATCCGTCAATTTTACAGGATCACTTTGAAATTGTGTTAAAAGATTGCTCATGTCATTTATGAAAATATTGAATAAAATAGAACTCAAAGAATCCCCTTGGCGAACACCTTTATAGATATTAAAGGATTTGAATATTTATCTTTATACTTAAAAGAACTTTGAGTATTTTCAAACTGGTTTTTTATAATATTAAACATATTTTTACCAACCCCTGTTTTATGTAATTTGTATAATAAGCCTGTTCTCCAAAGAGAATCAAAGGCTTTTTGAAAATCGACAAAGCAAATATAAAGCTTTTTCTTATTTCTATGGAGATATTTATTGATAATTGACTTTAAGATGAATATACTGTCTGATCTTCTATGATTTTCTCTAATTGAGACGGGTTGTATTTTTCTTCCATAAACGTATTGAGTCTATGATTCAAGCAAACACTAAAAACTTTGGAAAAGCAGCTCATCAGAGAGAGTCCTCTGTAATTATTAAGCTCATTTTTGTCTCCAGATTTATGAACAGGAATTATATAGAATTTTCCCCAAATTTTTGGATAACATCCAGATTTCATGATATTATTAAATAATTTTGCAATAGATTTTAGTGTTAATTGGCTACTGAACTTTATAATTTCATTTATGATATTATCCGGTCCACAGCTTCTATTATTTTTTATTACATGCTTTACCTCTGTAATTGTGAACGGTTTGTCAGTTGATTCTATATAAATCAAGTTTTTTTCTATGTCATCGAATTCAAATTGATTTGTTTTTCAAATTCTTTGTTTATTGTTTTACAATTTCCTTGATTCTGGAAATGTTTTTTCTAATTGATTAATATCAGTATAAATTTCATCATTGTTTGAGTTTTCTTCATAATTTGGATCTTTTTTCATATTTTTAAGCATTTGCCAGTAATTATGGGACTTGTCATTGAAGGAAGTTTCCAATTTATTATATAATTCTTCTTAATATTTAGCTTTTTTTGTCATAGTTTTTAAAAGTTGAAAATATCTTATTCCATAGTTATTTATGTTAATCTCATGCACATTTGTTTTTATTTTTTTTCCTATATAATTTATTTGATGTTTTATATCTGTTATAGAGTCATCTGACCAGGGTTGCTTTTTCGTTTTATTTTTTTAGAGTGTTTTCTTTTTATATAACACGAGTTATTTGAAATATCTAGTAAAATATTTGTTATATCATTTGTTGCCAGATCAACACCCATTTGATCTTCAGTATATAGTTCAGTTTCAAAATTTCCTATATTGTTAATAACAGTTTCATTTGATAGATAATTTAATAATTTTACTTTAGACTTTTTTTATCCGATTTGTATTTTATAGTTTCAGACCAATTTTCCTTTGAAAATGTAATCAAACTTTGTTTTTGTATATTGCACTTTAAACTGAACTCAATTTGTGCATGGTCTGATAAGTAATTAAAGTCATGAGTAATAGAATATTGAACTGAGGAAAGGATATCTTCCGAAGCAATTACATAGTCTACAACACTTATACCATTATTGGTCATACATGTATAATTTCCTAAGAAGTCTCCAACATATCTGCCATTCAATATTCTTAAACCCGCAGTAATACACAAGTCAGTTAAATTTACCCCATGGGAGTTTGTGATTTTGTCTCGGTTATACCTTTTAGTACAGTTATCAACTTCATAGTTTTCTGGTAACAAATCTTTATTAGTAAATTTATTAAGATCAACACTGTCAAATTTTACATAGTCCAAATTATTGCCTGTCCGAGCGTTAAAATCTCCAATAAGTACAATTTTTCCTTTATTTGCAAATTTATTAATCTCTTCCTCTGCATATAAGAAATCATTATTATAATGAGTTGATGTAGCTGTTGGTACATATACTGCACACAAGTATATATCATCATTGAACCCAAAAAAAATTTTACTTAGTTTTATCCACATGCAGTCTGGTGACTCAGAAGCACTTTTTATATAACTAATCCCTTTGTGTATTGATTTTTTGTAAATTACTATAATACCGCCACTGTGTCTTTTTGCTTTTTGTTCTTTTTTCTTATTTTACAGAAACTATTGAATCTTTCTATTTTAAAATTTTTATTATATCCTTTCCATGTTTCCATGAGAATATTTATATCACAATTAAATTTCATTTTGAAAGAAATGTCTTCTATCTTCTATCTTATATTATCATATACTTTATTCCGTAAATGTTTGTGGAAATTTGAGGATCAGTATATAAGACACTGTTTTAGAGAAGATTTGGGAAATTTGAGGATCAATATCTAAGATACTGTTTAAGGGAAGGATGGGGAAAATTTAAGGATTAGTATTGAAGACACTGTTTTAGAGAAGTTTTGGGGAATTTGAGTATCAGCATATAAGAAAATGCTTCAGAGGAGTTTTGGGGAAATTTGAGGATCAGTATATAAACTGTTTTAGAGGAGTGTGGGGGAAATTTGAGGATTAGTATATAAGACACTGTTTTAGAGAAGTTTAGGGGAAAATTGAGGATCGTATATAAGACACTGTTTTAGAGATGTTTTGGGGAAATTTGAGGGTCAGTGTATAAGACACTGTTTTAGAGAAGTTTGGGGAAATTTGAGGATCAGTATATAAGACACTTTTTCCGTAAATATTTGGGGGAAATTTGAGAATAAGACACTTTTAAAGAGAAGTTTGAGGGAAATTTGAGGATCAGTATATAAGACACTGTTTTAGAGAAGTTTGGGGGAAATTTGAGGATCAGTATAAAAGACACTGTTTTAGAGAAGTTTGAGGGAAATTTGAGGATTAGTATATAAGACACTGTTTCCGTAAATATTTGGGGGAAATTTGAGGATCAGTCTATAAGACACTGTTTTAGAGAAATTTGGGGGAAATTTGAGGATCAGTATATAAGACACTATTTTAGAGAAGTTTTGGGAATTTAAGGATCAGTATATAAGACACTGTTTTAAAGAAGATCGGGGGAAATTTGAGGATAAGTATATAAGACACTATTTTAGAGAAGTTTGGGGGATAAGGAGGATCAGTATATGAGACACTGTTTTAGAGAAGTTTGGGGGAAATTCGAGGATCAGTATAAAAGACACTGTTTTAGAGAAGTTTGTGGGAATTTGAGAATCGGTATATTAGACACTGTATTAGAGGATTTTGTGGGAAATTTGAGGATCAGTATATAGGATACTGTTTTAGAGAAATCTTGGGGAAATTTGAGGATCAGTATATAAGACTGTTTAAGGGAAGGTTGGGGGAAATTTAAGGATTAGTATACAAGACACTGTTTTAGAGAAGTTTTCGGGAATTAAGAGTATCAGTATAGGAAAATGCTTCAGAGGCGGCGTTTTGGGGAAATTTTAGGATAGGTATATAAGACACTGTTTTAGAGTAGTTTGAGGGAAATTTGAGGATCAGTATATAAGACACTGTTTTAGAGAAGTTTGGGGGAAATTTGAAGATCAGTATAAAAGACACTGTTTTAGAGAAGTTTGAGGGGAATTTGAGGATCAGTATATAAGACACTGTTTCCATAAATATTTGGGGGAAATTTGAGGATCAGTATATAAGACACTGTTTTAGAGAAGTTTGGGGAATTTAAGGATCAGTATATAAGACACTGTTTTAAAGATGTTTTGGGGATATTTGAGGATCAGTATATAAGACTCTGTTTTAGAAAAGTTTGGGGGAATTTGAGGATCGGTATATAAGACGCTGTATTAGAGGATTGTGTGGGAAATTTGAGGATCATTATATAGGATACTAATTTAGAGAAATTTTGGGAAAATTTGAGGATCAGTATATTAGACACTGTTTAAGGGAAGGTTGGGGGGAAATTTAAGGATTAATATATAAGACACTGTTGTGGAAGTTTTTGGGAATTTGAGTATCAGTATAAAAGAAAATGCTTCAGAGGAGTTTGGGGGAAATATGAGTGTCAGTATATAAATTGTTTTAGAGAAGTTTTGGGGAAATTTGAGGATTAGTATGTAAGACATTATTTTAGAGAGGTTTGGGGGAAATTTGAGGATCTATATAAGACACTGTTTTAGAGAAGTTTGGGGGAAATCTGAGGATTAGTATATAAGACACTGTTGTAGAGAAGTTTGGGGGAAATTTGAGAATCAGTATTTAGGACACTGTTTTAGAGAAGTTTGAGGGAAATTTGAGGATCAGTATATAAGACACTGTTGTAGAGAAGTTTGGGGGAAATTTCAGGATCAGAATCAAAGACACTGTTTTAGAGAAGTTTTGGGGGAAATTTGAGGATCAATATATAAGACACTATTTTAGAGAATTTGGGGAATTAAAAGATCAGTATATAAGACACTGTTTTAAAGAAGTTCGGGGGAAATTTGAGGATCAGTATATAAAACACTGTTTTAGAGAAGTTTTGGGGGAAATTCGAGGATCAGTATAAAAGACACTGTTTTAGAGAAGTTTGCGGGAAATTTGAGGATCAGTATATAAGACACTGTTTTAGAGAAGTTTGGGGGAATTTGAGAATCGGTATATAAGACACTGTATTAGAGGATTTTGTGGGAAATTTGAGGATCAGTATATAAGACTGTTTAAGGGAAGATTGGGGGAAATTTAAGGATTAGTATATAAGACACTGTTTTAGAGAAGTTTTCGGGAATTAAGAGTATCAGTATATAAGAAAATGCTTCAGAGGAGTTTTTGGGAAATTTTAGGACAAGTATACAAGACACTGTTTTAGAGTAGTTTGAGGGAAATTTGAGGATCAGTATATAAGACACTGTTTTAGAGAAGTTTGGGGGAAATTTGAGGATCAGTATAAAAGACACTGTTTTAGAGAAGTTTGAGGGGAATTTGAGGATCATTATATAGGACACTAAGTTAGAGAAATTTTGGGAAAATTTGAGGATCAGTATATTAGACATTGTTTAAGGGAAGGTTGGGGGGAAATTTAAGGATTAATATATAAGACACTGTTGTGGAAGTTTTTGGGAATTTGAGTATCAGTATAAAAGAAAATGCTTCAGAGGAGTTTTGGGGAAATTTGAGTATCAGTATATAAACTGTTTTAGAGGGGTTTTGGGGAAATTTGAGGATTAGTATGTAAGACATTGTTTTAGAGAGGTTTGGGAGAAATTTTAGGATCTATATAAGACACTATTTTAGATAAGTTTGGAGGAAATTTGAGGATCAGTGTATAAGACACTGTTTTAGAGAAGTTTGGGGGAAATCTGAGGATCAGTATATAAGACACTTTTTCCGTAAATATTTGGGGGAAATTTGAGAATCAGTATTTAGGACACTGGTTTCGAGAAGTTTGAGGAAAATTTGAGGATCAGTATATAAGACACTGTTGTAGAGAAGTTTGGGGGAAATTTCAGGATCAGAATCAAAGACACTGTTTTAGAGAAGTTTGAGGGAAATTTGAGGATCACTATATAAGACACTGTTATAGAGAAGTTTTGAGGAAATTTGAGGATCAGTATAAAAGACACTGTCTTAGAGAAGTTTGAGGGGAATTTGAGGATCAGTATATAAGACACTGTTTCCATAAATATTTGGGGGAAATTTGAGGATCAGTATATAAGACACTGTTTTAGAGAAGTTTGGGGGAAATTTGAGGATTAGTATATAAGACACTGTTTTAAAGAAGTTTGGGGGATATTTGAGGATCAGTATATCAGACACTGTTTTAGAGAAGTTTGGGGGAATTTGAGGATCGGTATATAAGACGCTGTTTAAGGGAAGGTTGGGGGGAAATTTAAGGATTAATATATAAGACACTGTTTTGGAAGTTTTTGGGAATTTGAGTATCAGTATAAAAGAAAATGCTTCAGAGGAGTTTTGGGGAAATTTGAGTATCAGTATATAAACTGTTTTATAGGAGTTTTGGGGAAATTTGAGGATTAGTATATAAGACACTGTTTTAGAGAGGTTTGGGGGAAATTTGAGGATCGTATATAAGACACTGTATTACATAAGTTTGGGGGAAATTTGAGATTGTGTATAAGACACTGTTTTAGAGAAGTTTGGGGGAAATCTGAGGATCAGTATACATGTATAAGACACTTTTTCCGTAAATATTTGGGGGAAATTTGAGAATCAGTATTTAGGACACTGTTTTAGAGAAGATTGAGGGGAATTTGACGATTAGTATATAAGACACTGTTGTAGAGAAGTTTGGGGGAAATTTCAGGATCATTATCAAAGACACTGTTTTAGAGAAGTTTGAGGGAAATTTGAGGATCAGTATATAAGACACTGTTTCCGTAAATATATTTGGGAAATTTGAGAATCAGTATTTAGGACACTGTTTTAGAGAAGTTTGAGGGAAATTTGAGGATCAGTATATAAGACACTGTTGTAGAGAAGTTTGGGGGAAATTTAAGGATCAGTATCAAAGACACTGTTTTAGAGAAGTTTTGGCGAAATTTGAGGATCAGTATATCAGACACTGTTTTAGAGAAGTTTGGGGGGAATTTGAGAATCGGTATACAAGACACTGTATTAGAGGATTTTGTGGGAAATTTGAGGATCAGTATACAGAACACTGTTTTAGAGAAATCTTGGGGAAATTTGAGGATCAGTATATAAGACTGTTTAAGGGAAGGTTGGGGGAAATTTAAGGATTAGTATATAAGACACTGTTTTAGAGAGGTTTGGGGGAAATTTGAGGATCGCATATAAGACACTGCTTTAGATAAGTTTGGGGGAAATTTGAGGATCAGTGTATAAGACACTGTTTTAGAGAAGTTTGGGGGAAATCTGAGGATCAGTATACATGTATAAGACACCTTTTCCGTAGATATTTGGGGGAAATTTTAGAATCAGTATTTAGGACACTGTTTTAGAGAAGTTTGAGGGAAATTTGACGATCAGTATATAAGACACTGTTGTAGAGAAGTTTGGGGGAAATTTCAGGATCAGTATCAGAGACACTGTTTTAGAGAAGTTTGAGGGAAATTTGAGGATAAGTATATAAGACACTGTTTCCGTAAATATATTGGGGAAATTTGAGAATCAGTATTTAGGACACTGTTTTAGAGAAGTTTGAGGGAAATTTGAGGATCAGTATATAAGACACTGATGAGAGAAGTTTGGGGGAAATTTCAGGATCAGTATCAAAGACACTGTTTTAGAGAAGTTTTGGCGAAATTTGAGGATCAGTATATAAGACACTGTTTTAGAGAAGTTTGGGGGGAATTTGAGAATCGGTATACAAGACACTATATTAGAGGATTTTGTGGGAAATTTGAGGATCAGTATATAGGACACTGTTTTAGAGAAATCTTGGGGAAATTTGAGGATCAGTATATAAGACTGTTTAAGGGAAGGTTGGGGGAAATTTAAGGATTAGTATACAAGACACTGTTTTAGAGAAGTTTTCGGGAAGTAAGAGTATCAGTATATAAGAAAATGCTTCAGAGGAGTTTAGGGGAAATTTTAGGGTTAGTATATAAGACACTGTTTTAGAGAAGTTTGAGCGAAATTTGAGGATCAGTATATAAGACACTTTTTAGAGAAGTTTTGGGGAAATTTGAGGATCAGTATAAAAGACACTGTTTTAGAGAAGTTTGAGGGGAATTTGAGGATCAGTATATAAGACACTGTTTCCATAAATATTTGGGGGAAATTTGAGGATCAGTGTATAAGACACTGTTTCAGAGAAGTTTGGGGGAAATTTGAGGATTAGTATATAAGACACTGTTTTAGAGAAGTTTGGGGAATTTAAGGATCAGTATATAAGACACTGTATTAAAGAAGTTTAGGGGATATTTGAGGATCAGTATATAAGACACTGTTTTAGAGAAGTTTGGGGAATTTGAGGATCGGTATATAAGACGCTGTATTAGAGGATTGTGTGGGAAATTTGAGGACCATTATATAGGACACTAATTTAGAGAAATTTTGGGAAAATTTGAGGATCAGTATGTTAGACACTGTTTAAGGGAAGGTTGGGGGGAAATTTAAGGATTAATATATAAGACACTGTTGTGGAAATGTTTGGGAATTTGAGTATCAGTATAAAAGAAAATGCTTCAGAGGGGTTTGGGGAAATTTGACTATCAGTATATAAACTGTTTTAGAGGAGTTTTGGGGAAATTTGAGGATTGGTATAAAAGACACTGTTTTAGAGAGGTTTGGGGGAAATTTGAGGATCGTATATAAGACACTGTTTTAGATAAGTTTGGGGGAAATTTGAGGATCAGTGTATAAGACACTGTTTTAGAGAAGTTTGGGGGAAATCTGAGGATAAGTATACATGTATAAGACACTTTTTCGGTAAATATTTGGGGGAAATTTGAGAATCAGTATTTAGGACACTGTTTTAGAGAAGTTTGAGGGAAATTTGAGGATCAGTATATAAGACACTGTTGTAGAGAAGTTTGGGGGAAATTTCAGGATCAGTATCAAAGACACTGTTTTAGAGAAGTTTTGGGGAAATTTGAGGATCAGTATAAAAGACACTGTTTTAGAGAAGTTTGAGGATCAGTATATAAGACACTGTTTCCGTAAATATTTGGGGGAAATTTGAGAATCAGTATATAAGACACTGTTTTAGAGAAGTTTGGGCGAAATTTGAGGATCAGTATATGAGAGACTGTTTTAGAGTAGTTTTGGGAATTTAAGAATCAGTATATAAGACACTGTTTTAAAGAAGTTTAGGGGAAATTTGAGGATCAATATATAAGACACTGTTTTAGAGAAGATTGCGGGAAATTTAAGAATCAGTATTTAAGACATTGTTTTAGAGAAGTTTGTGGGAAATTTGAGGATCAGTATATAAGACACTGTTTTAGAGAAGTTTTGGGGAAATTTGAGGATCAGTATAAAAGACACTGTTTTACAGAAGTTTGAGGGGAATTTGAGGATCAGTATATAAGGCACTATTTCCATAAATATTTGGGGGAAATTTGAGGATCAGTATATAAGACACTGTTTTAGAGAAGTTTGGGGGAAATTTGAGGATCAGTATATAAGACACTGTTTTAGAGAAGTTTGGGAATTTAAGGATCAGTATATATTGATTGATTGATTGATTGATGTTTTACGCCAACTTCAGCAATATTT
>MJUU01021477.1:41799-52481 GCA_002080025.1 Modiolus philippinarum
AAACAAATGCAAATAAAACTATAAGAGTTAAAGAGTGTACATATTGAGAAAATCTCATAAAGTGTATCACGGTAAATATAATCTAATACATGTATAAAAAAATCAAAATCTCTGAGTTCTTCTTATGTATATGTGAACATAGGAAAAAATAGTACAATTTTCATCATATGTCAAAGATTCTGCTAAAAGAAGTTCTAAAGAAACATTAAATAACCGTAAGCTCGAAAAAAGGTCATGGCGAGCGTCACTAAATTTAGGACATTCAAAAAAATAGTGTATGGCATCTTCAAATGGATTTCCACAGGAACAAGAAGGGTTAAATATCAAATTTACCCTGTACATATCAGATCCTAATTGACTACACGAATCCTTGTGTGAATAATATTAGTTTTCCTTTCGCCAAATTTGAAATAGGTTGGCGATTTGTAAAGATATTTAGTGAAACAATTTTTAAAGATACTTATACTAGGTGAGAGCCTTACATTTATATTTAAAGAATTCCATTCACGGATAGTTGAGGGAAAAAATGAATTCCTTGTTATTTCTAATCGAGAATCAGGGACTGTATAGTTTATATTATTTCTTAGATTGTAATTTGTTATTTCTCCTACCCTTGGAGGTAAAAGATCACATAGATATGAGGGAGCTCTGTCATTATGAATTAAGTAAAACAAGTTAAGTTTCCTTTTTCGTCTTCTATCAGAAAGTAATTCCCAACCCGTTTCAAAATAAAGTGATTCGCGACTAGCAAACATTGGCAAGCCAGTGACTATTCGAGCGGCTTCAAGCTGCATTTTTTCAAGTTTTTCAGTGTATACGACCCCACAACCATCCCAAAGTTCACAAGCGTATTCCATTGTTGGTCTAATAAATGTTAGATAAATTTTATTTAATGCATCTCTGTTCAATGTAAATTTAAATTTGCGTAGCACAGATAGTTTCTTTCCAACTGACTGGAGGATTCCACTGATATATGTATGAAATTTTCCATCAGAATCGAAAGTAACTCCAAGATGCTTATGCGATGTAACAATATCAACATCTTCATTATTAAATATTATGTCAATAAAAGGGGGATTTCTTTGATTTGATAATACTGTCATAGTGACAATTTCCGTTGATATTTTAAAGTGAGACATTATAATTGCAATTTCAAAGTATTTTATTTATTTGTACTTTTTCCTAATCTTCACAGTTTTCATAACTTATCTGCTCATCCATTGTATTAGAAAGTAACACAGATGTCGGGATTTGAAAAAGACTTTTGTGACAGCTCGTTAATCTCATTAGCAATTAACTCTATTATCTTATATTGACTTTACTAAATTAAGTGCTTTATCTTTTAAAANGTAAATTTAAATTTGCGTAGCACAGATAGTTTCTTTCCAACTGACTGGAGGATTCCACTGATATATGTATGAAATTTTCCATCAGAATCGAAAGTAACTCCAAGATGCTTATGCGATGTAACAATATCAACATCTTCATTATTAAATATTATGTCAATAAAAGGGGGATTTCTTTGATTTGATAATACCATGGCTTTAGTTTTGTTTGGGTTAAAGGATACTAACCACTCCTTTGACCAAACATTTATTTTTTCAAGGTCGTCGTTCAAAACGTTTTGTACTAATTGAGTATTTTGACTCGAGTAAAACAGAGAAGTATCATCTGCAAATAATCGCGATAATGAAATAAGATTATCTGCTACATCATTTACATATATTAAGAAAAGCAGAGGGCCCAAAACTGACCCTTGAGGTACGCCTGCTGTTACTTCCTTTGACGGGGAAGTACAGTTGTTTAGAGATACTTTTTGTTTTCTACCAGATATATAACTTTCAAACAACTTGAGAAGTTTACCATTGATGCCATATGATTTCAATTTAACTAAAAGACCTTTGTGCCATACCCTATCAAACGCTTTTGAGATGTCGCAAAATATTAAGCAACTAGTTTCATGATTATCCAAGGATAGACAAATTTTATAATATATTTTTATTAACTGAAAAAATATGTTTCTGGTTTTGTTTCCATGTCAACAAAGTGCTCTTATGTCCATTACATCCAATTTCAGACCCTTTCCAAAAAAAAAAT
The DNA here is from genome assembly GCA_002080025.1 of Modiolus philippinarum. Classification (NCBI taxonomy): domain Eukaryota; kingdom Metazoa; phylum Mollusca; class Bivalvia; order Mytilida; family Modiolidae; genus Modiolus; species Modiolus philippinarum. Next base: position 43,897 of record MJUU01021477.1, read on the forward strand.
TGGGCAGAAGTTCCCCTTATAAGTATGTAAATATATATTTCTCAAAAGTCCTTATTTTTTATCAGAAAACTCAAATTTTCAACAAAAAAATATGTTTCTGGTTTTGTTTCCATGTCAACAAAGTGCTCTTTTGTCCATTACATCCAATTTCAGACCCTTTCCCAAAAAAAATTTGGGCAGGGGTTCCCCTTATAAGTATGTAATATATATTTCTCAAAATTCCTTATTTTTTATCAAAAAACTAAATTTTTAACAAAAAAATATGTTTTTGGTTTTGTTTCCATGTCAACAAAGTGCCATTTTGTCCATTACATCCAATTTCAGACCCTTTCCAAAAAAAATTGGGCGGGGGTTCCCCTTATTATCTAAGTAATACCTATTGCTGTAATCAAACTACAATTATCAACAAAATCAACTATTTTCCCAAAATTTCCATTTTTTGGTATGGTTTCCATGGCAACGGTAGTAATTTTGAATCTCCGATGCTGATGAACCATCTCAAACATAACACTGGCCCTTCCCCCTTTGAAAAATGTTTGCATGTTGCACAACTAGATATATGGGGCCAACATCCTACAAAGTTTCAAAGTTCTAGAGGTAATGGTCTCTGAAATCTGGTTCGGACAAGTTCATGGAGACGAGAAGAAAGAAAGAAATCGGAATAATAATAAGAAACGCAACAAAAACAATAAGTCTCCCAAACTTCGTTTGGGAGACTTAATAATAAAGAAACGGACAAAAAACAATATGTCGTCCCGACTACGTCTGGGACGACATAATTATAACAAAGAATAAAAAGAAGAAACAATACAATAGCAATATGTCGCCCCGACTACGTCTGGTCTGGGGCGACATAATCAGAAGAAACGTAGAATAACAACATGTCACCCCGACTACGTCTGTTGTGATATAACAATAAATTCCCTCAAAATTCGTTTGGGGACTTCATAATTCCCTCCTAAAAACATTCAAGTCAGTGCATTGCAGACAGAATGTATGCTTTCGAGAGATCAATGCATTATATCAAGTGTTAAAAAAACGTACGAATGTGAACTGAACAATTTCAAATTCAAAAGGTACAAATACTTACATATTTCATAATGTATAGTTTCAAGTGGCGACAATATGTGCCGGTATATTCGGCACATATTGTCGCCTTCAGTGACGTTCTTATGGCATTGACAATAACGGCACATATTGTCGCCGGCGACAATATGTGCCTTTAATGTCCAGCACATATTGTCACAGGCGACAATATGTGCCGATAAGGTCTGCACATATTGTCGCCGGCGACAATATGTGCAGGGGCGACAATATGTGCCGTAACAATCCCTCTGTGCATTTCGTAGAGACAAACATCTAGCTGACATTGTTGTTCATGAAAAAACGGCCAATGTTTTAAAACAAAATCTGGAACAATTATTAATTGTAATAGCAACATTCATTGTAGAACATCAAATGCCGTGTACGGAATTTATTGCTCTAAATGTAAATACATTGTGTATGTGGGAGAAACCGAGACCATGGTAAAGACAAGAATGCAGAATCACTTAATCGATGTATGGAAAAAAAAAGATTTAGAAGACAAACCAGTTGCTATTAGAAGCGATATCACGATTTTAAATAAGAGATCGGTCTGTCGTCACGAAGCAATATACAAATTAAAAAATAAAAATAAGAAGTCAGATCAGTAAAAGATAAAACATAGGATTGCAAACGACAGATAATTCGGTCTACAACTGATGGTGCTATAGTGGTAGGATTGCACCGAAACCTTCCCAATTTGTACTCTCAAAATAAATGTAGTTGCTATTTAAAAAATACATGGTAAGTATTATGGTTTCAAATCCTAAGTAAACATACCAGACACGAATACTGATGGTAAGTAGAACCGTCGGGTGATGCATCATCATTGTACAGTGTAAGATAATTGTATCCATTGGCAGTTGTACTGTAAACACAAAACAGTACTCCACTTGCTGTAAAATTGATAGTTTATTATCCGGAAATTTTTCATTTAGTTTCAATATTCCATTGATATACAAGATCAAAAATACTAAAATAAATGTTAATTTAAACATTCAAAAGGTATTTAAAACAAACATAATTTTGAGGAATAATGGTAGATTAATCTTGCGATCAGGGAATTGAATTTTTTTTCTTGAAGTAATAGGTATGTAAAAAAGACCTGGGCAAGTCAGGCTAACTTTTTTGTAGTATTGCAATAGCGACTTACGAAATTAGTACAACTAACACAATTATTTCAAGAGCTCTGACACAATAAATTTAATATGAAAATTCATACAGTCAAGAACTATATACAAAAAATACCGGAGTTGCATAAAAACAGTACATTTCGTTATGCTGTACACGTGTTTCGAAGGAGTAACCTCTCATCAGCAGTATTAAAATCAAATAATATGGAAAGACATAATCCAAAAGTAGTCAAAAAAAAAAGTCCTCATTTCAACAAATATCGAAATAGGAAGCCAAATCCAGTACCAAGGACATCTACTGAGTGCCATATACGGAATAAACCCTCAGTATTTTAAGGGGTTAGAATTTTGATAAAAACTGTAAATTTCTATAACACGCAAGGTAAAATTTTCATGTCAGACAAGTGTAGCTATTGGGCTTGTGAAAACCCTCGGGGACCTCTGGTCCACCAGCAGTGGCATCGGCCCAATGGTTCAAAATACAAAAAATACCGAAGTTGCATAAAAACAGCAAATTTCATTATGCTGTAAACGTGTTTAAAGGAATACACATTGTAACTAAAATTACGGAATGAAAAAAAAAAATTCTTTCGAAAAGAACAATTTTGGTGCCTTTTTTCTTACTCTTGGGTTAATGATAATTGCAATAATATTGATAGTGATTTTTCTCTCAATTCGGTCTTTTTTTATGGTTGTTTCTATTTTTTTAAACCATAATCTCTGTAAATATTTGAAAGATGCCCACTGAATTTTTTTTCTCTGTCTTCGCAAAAACGTTCCCTGTTTGAGCAAAAAAAAATTATATTGCCTATAATAATCAGATTTGTAATTTACATGTACTCCTGTCCAGTAACTTACATTTACATGTGCTTTGCCAATTAAACATTATAAAAAAAATGCAATAATATTTGTTTCTATGCTGCCACTGCATTTGTATAAAAATTATCTACTATTCCAATAAAATGCATTGCTGCGTCTGTCCTTGAAACGTTGAATGAATGGAATCTAGGAATTGATCTTGTATTAGAAAACACAAAATATAATTTCGTTCGGATAGTATAATTGATTTCGGTTAATTGCTGTCAGGATCTCGAAAGAAATTCTCCTGTTCACTATTAGTTCTCTTTTTGAAAGAACAAGCAATTGCTATCCAATCCTTCTTATCTATAAACAATTTTAACTATTGGTTTCAACTTACATGAGGAAAACTGGTGCTCTCCACAAATAGTATAGTTAAAAGTAAATTGTGATTTCGTGGAGAAAACGTCTAAAAAGGTACTGGAACATGACGTTCCACTGTAGGTAAATAATCCAACTATTGACGTTGGACACGTGATAGCAGCATTGGAAGCCGTGCCTATAAAGAAACAGATACCTGTTCATTTTAAGTTTAAATATCGTTATATCAACAATAAAGTACTGAAGTCTCATTCCAAATTACTTGATTGACATTGCACCGATGCATACACAAAATGTAAATAAATAACTTCAAATTACAAAAACGTCATTTGCAGTTATGTGACAAATGAAAAAGGATATTTATTTGTTTAGTTTGTTTAGGATTTCATTAAGTGTAATATTCAACGTTGATGTTCGTGCAACTTGACTTCATAGTATATTGAATTTGATGCTGCTCTCTTGCCTTTTCATTTGTGATTTGATCTTGACAACTTGTTTATGTTGACGGTATGTTTTTCTTTTTTCATAGTATACTAGCTGACGCAACATTTCTATATCTTAAAGATTTGTGTTAAAATTTTTAAAACAAAAAAGGGAGGAAAATAAAAAAATCTGTCTTGTAGAAATTTCACTTGGAACGAGCTTGAGTATTTTTCGTTCCTTCGCCCAAAATAAATGTAGATGATGATCATTTCATTTAACTGACTACGACCTCTCAATAGCAATTGCTGTAGAGTTGCTTCCGGACACTACCACAGTGGAAGGGGAGGTTTGGCATGCCATAAAACCCGTTTTACCCACCATTTCTTTAAATGCCTGTAAAAAAATCATGATCTTCTTCTTCTTTGTTTCGTAGTTTCCTCCAGTTGCGGAGCACTCGGTTAAGACCGATTTGTTTAAATTTAAACATATACTAACACCTCCACCATTAGAATTGGCTTATATACAAGGGATAAGGGTTTTCTGGTTACAAGGGTTAAGGGTTTTCTGGTTTAGATCGGAAAAATCCGTGCTGACCAAAACCTAATATAATATTTCACTATTTTTAAATAATAAAAATTAAAAGTTCTATATTTAAAACCTACGAGAAAAAAGTATCTTTGAGTATATTTAAAATCTAAAAATAACTTCTTTTTAAGTATATTCAAAATCTAAAAATAAGTTGTAACACAGACATCACACCCACAGAGACTCCTCAAATAATGTTCAGCAGATGGAGCCTGTTTGCGTGCACTGCATAGCAAAATTTCCTTGATATAATCTCAATTTCCCTGACAAGACTTGCTTCATTTGGTAAATAGTTTCAATTGTTAGTTGTTTACAATCAACAATTAATTGGCACACTTTCCTACTGGTATTAAAGTCTTTATTCAAATCTTCTACCCCAATCCTTTCTATCACAATATTTTTAATTTTTATATAATATAAATTTCGGATTTCGTAATAGGCCGGACATCTTACAAGCAGATGAATATAAATATTTTCATCTTCCAATCTACAAATTTGGCAAGTTGGATCTATCTCAGACTTGTTGAATTTTTCTTTATGTACTTGAAGCATATACGTTCCCGTTAAAATCCTTGCTTTTATAATTGCTTGCTTGACCTCAGGTGTACAGTTCTCAATAGTATCCCAGACATTGTGAGTTTTGCCAATTTCCAGTATATCAGTGGTAAGCATATCTTAGTTGATTTTTTTTACATCCATCTTTTAATAGTATAGACCAATATTCATTTACAGCTATTTTTATGTGTCTTTTCCAATCTAATTTACTTGGTGGTTTATCTAGTATATTAGAAAGTGGCGGTAAACAGTACATATGGAGCAGATCTTGAATTTTTGAGAAAAAGCTATCGGGATTACCAATTGCTTGTTGCCTTGTTGCCATATTTTGTAGCAAAACATTTTCACTTGTACATATTGAGTATAATAAACTAAATTGACGCCTATGTAATTCACCTTCTATACTGGTAAAGCACCTAAGAGGAGATATCAATGCGGTCGACAATTTTTCCGCTGGTGTCAACCTGATTTGTCTTTTTGTCTCGAGAACATCAGCTCTTGACAAATTTGTTCGGGAATTTTGTTATTACCCCAAATCTCTGTGTTTACACTTTCATCATTACATATGACTTGTAAGAAAAAAAAAGACCGAATAATCAAATCATTTGCTTACTGCCAAAGTATCAATTTGATAAGAATGCGTCATGGAAAAAAAGTTGAGTTGAGTAGTTAATTGATGATTTCATATTGAATATCAAAAATATTGAAGTTACTGTTAATTTTGTTTATGTAGATGCGCATTCTTACATCTCATATCCTTCAGTGCAGATCAAATCAAAATATTTTTTAATTCATATACCGAAATATGCTTAAAAATGGGCGGAAAATCGGACGAAAACCCAATAAATTTTGACTTTTGATTTTTGAGGTTGATTGTGATGACATGTGATATTCTTTCACATTCAAAATAAATCTTCCGACTTGTTGTTGAGGTCTCTGAATTCATTATCCATCAGAGAGATATATATAAATATACAAAATGTTAAAGTTATTTTTTTTTCAACCAGCTAATGCATATTTGAAATTCTAATATGACTCTCTTCTTTGGCTTTGGAGATAAAGCTATGTACTAATTCCAACAATATTTTTTAGCACATGCGTATGTCTTTTACAAAAGGACATTTGTAATGTACAGTTTCACGTTTTATTCTCTCTATATCCATGTGTAAATAAAATTTTAAATAATGAATCACCCTAAAAACTTCATCAGATAATGACAATAAAAGAAATTTACAACAGTTATTGAATTTAAGACTCGGAACTGAAATTGACATAACCGTAACCTAGCAACGAATGTGTTGTTGTTATGAAATCTTATCTATGTTGCATATCATGCTCTACAAATTAGATATAAAAAAAATAATTTTTAACTTTAATAAAATTATTAATATGAGTTTTATTCCTTTNCACATGCATATTTGCCATTGAAATTAAACAATAAACCAAGATACGAAAACGAATCAACCACTTCAATACTTGACCCGTCTATTTTAAAGTCATAATGATCTTTATATTTACGTTTTGAAAAGATAACAATTTTTGTTTTGTCAACATTTACTGCAAGTTTCCAAGTTTTACAATAATGGTCAAACACATTTAAACTTGCCTGCAAATCTTTAGCATTCTCGGCTAGTACCACAGTATCATCTGCATAAAGTAACAGTAAAGGTTACCAGACGTTTCTTCTCGCTTATTACGGAAGAAATAGGATCTTGCATAAGATCAAAATTAAAGATCGGGATATCTTCTACTCGTGTAAGAAATTCTACGTCTTTTCCTCTCGTTTCGCTACGCTCCACTCGAGAAAAGACGAAATTTCTGACACTTGCGAAAGATATCCCGTTCTTCCGTAAATGGTGGTTTACAGTGGGAGATGACCCATGTGAGGTCGATGCACGCGACCTCATCTCACACCGGTAAATGACCAACCAGAAGTGTTGATTTTTGTGATACAACAAGCGTAACCATGACTTAATGTCATAAAACACCTGACGTCACAATGTAAAGAATACTCGAATGGCCACAACGTTGTTTAAACAGTAAATGTTATCAGACGTTTCTTTTCGCTTTTTACGGAAGAAATAGGATCTTGTATAAGATCAAAATTAAAGATCGGGATATCTTTCACTCGTGTAAGAAATTCTACGTCTTTTCCTCTTCGCTACTCTCCACTCGAGAAAAGACGAAATTTCTTACACTTGCGAAAGATATCCCGATATTTAATCTGACCTTATGCAAGATCCTATTAATCTTTAATCTGACCCTATTATTACTCGTGTAAGAAATTCTACGTCTTTCCCTCTTCGCTACGCTCCACTCGAGAAAAGACGAAATTTCTTACACTTGTGAAAGATATCCCGATATATAATCTGACCTTATGCAAGATCCTATTAATCTTTAATCTGACCTTATGCGAGATCCTATTAATCTTTATCAAAAACAAGAATGAATTTTTTGCACATTGAATTATGTTAAAATCGAATATGAATTAACTGAAACACATGCATCTGTTTAAAAGTTTTATAGGAAAATAGAAAAAAAATTCAATCCAAATCATGGTCTCTCTCTCAGTGAATATCAATTGTTTAGTGGGTGTGTATTGTCTTTACTTCTTTGACTTCTGGTGTTGTCGTATTTGCGTTGTCTTTGGGCTTTGATTTATGCTTTTCTGCGCTTTGTTCCTTTCTTATTATACTGTCGTTGTTTTGAAAAAGAATAAATTCAATCAAACATCAATAAGCAATGGCGTTTTTCTTTTAACGTCAAACAGTTATTTAAAATCAGTGTTATACATATTAATCAATTCAGGGATTTGTTTCGTGTAGAAGATGTAAAGTACACATAATTTAAGATAACCGGAAGATCATTTGTATAATACTTTTATCTTTTATCTAAACACATGTGCAGATTCTTTATAGAAAAGCCGTAAAGAGACTATATTGCCATACACTTTTACTTCTATTTTATCTTTTTGGGATAACTAAACACGGGAGTTTTGCATCAATCAATGTCAAGATGTAGATAATGGCGTTAGAACAAGTTTGTAGTCAAATATTTCAGTACAACAACAACTCTTTTTAATCCAGAAACTTTGATAACAATGAATATGTCCGACCATTGTCTTATCGTTTGTTACGGAATGATTGAGGCATGCTGAGTATTAAAGTGCAATGTAATTCCATTGAATTACCATTACTTGAAGATAATTTGCATTGAATTACCATTACCATTACATGAGATTTTCAAAGAAATGCATTGAATTACCATTACTTAAGCTTAGTAATGCATCAAATTACCATTACATTGTGACACTTTATCAACAAATAAATGTAAATATACTGAGATATACATCTATGCTTTTGCTGGAAAACAAAAAAAAAAAAAAAGATGGATTTTATTATCCAACAAAATTATATTTTTGTAACAACATAAAATTATGAAATTTTATTAAAATTAGACACCACATACTGCTTAAGATTTTAAATTACAGGTAATAAAAATAGGAAAGAAATTGATTACAGTGAACAACAATGTCTTGATCATTTAACAGAGTCCAAACTTTTAATCTCATTATAAAAATGTACTGTATCATAAACTCATCTATAGTATGACTTCACATTTTTTTTT
>MJUU01021477.1:52492-81330 GCA_002080025.1 Modiolus philippinarum
GGGGGGGGGGGGGTTCTTGAGGTAATGAATCAATACACACACCTTCATGAATGCTTTTGTCAATGAAATTTAACAATACAAATGATCATTCCTTTGGATAATAAAGAGGGGAAAATCTTAGTTGCCATGAAACATACAGGCTTGTAGACCAAAAGAGTGTCCTTACATTTAGACATGCTGTACAGTATGTAATACAGTTTTATCATTTGATTAAACTCTGATTAAAAATATAATCTTTAATACTGTTCATCATTTGGGACATAACAGATTACATTTCATGACATGTTCTAACTTATTTACATTTTAGAAAAAAAAATTTGAATGAAAATCATGCTGTAAAATGGATGGTTAATTATTATGACATGGCCTACTAGTTTTAAGTATTTTTTTCTGTTAATCACCCTCTATGTTTTTACAGCAAGAAATAGAAAAGCAATGTAATGTAGTGTAATGCATGAATTACATGCATTTTGTAATAGAAATGAATTGAATTGCCATTACATGAAATGCAAAGTAGAATTTAGAAAAATAACAGGTGTTACAGAGTTCTAGGAATGTAAACCAAAATCAGAATCAAGAACTTTTGTAATTTCATTATTAAAAATGTTTGTTTGATTCAAATTTATTAAAATAGGCATTGTTGCTAAGAAGAATTTCTATAAAAAAAAACCTTGTCTTAAAGAATTTCCGGAAATTGCATGGGGTAATGCTAATGTGTAATGGTAATGCATTGCAATGCATTACATATTTTCAGGTAATTCAATGATGATTCTTTACCAAACCAAGTTTTGAATTTGATTTTTATTCCATAGTGCGACAGTGTTTTACCAACAGACTAGGCTCCTTGAGCTAGCCGGCAGCGTAGCGGCGAGCACTCCATCTTTCTAAATAACACTTTGTCTTATTCTTTCCTTTTCAAGATTGTGGAATTGGAGTTAGTGGTCTACCTGTATTGGGTTTTATTTGTATGTTTTGGAGGTTTTTATATAAAATCCAGTAATTATAGCATGTTTCGTTTCTGTCCACATTCCGCAATTTACCTTATTCCAAGTAATTTTGTGAGTACTTTGTTAGAGTAGTTCTTTTTAATGTAAAGAAAGTCTAATATAGTACATGATTCTACTAAAACATTTGATGGTAATAAAGAGCTTACACGTGGAAAGGTAATAGTACAGGATGGTATAACAAAAGTAATTATTATACCTTAGTTATCTTTTTCTATAACAAATGATCATACAATATTTCTACTATTTTTCCATTTTCAAAGATTTGACTATTTTCCCTCATTAGCATAAACTATTTTCCCTCATTAGCATAAACAATTTTCCCTCGTGCATAAACTATTTTCCCTCATTAACATACCTTTTGTCTGGTGTTTCTTTCGGTATAATAAAACACTTACTGACTGGATATTCGCGGAATAGTAAGTTTATTGTCCCCTCGGATACAACTATTGCCCTCGGCTACGCCTCGGGCAATAGTTGTACCTCGGGGACAATAAACTTACTATTCCACTCATACCCAGTCAATAAGTATAAAATATTTAATTGGTCTAAAACCAATCAGTATGGAAGTCGAGTATTGCAGATTCCGCCCTTTAGTATCGAATCCCGGATCCCATATTTGCCCTGTGTCAGCCTTCAAGCATATGCGTAAATTAATACCTGTTAATGATTGTGCACCAGCATTTATTTTTCCAGCTAAAATGGGATACACACCAGTTACTTATTTTGATTTTCAATCTTGATTTTTAAAGAAATACATAATACAAAGTGGTAGAAATCCTACTTATACTCGTCAAATAGCTTCAGAAGAGGGGTGCTTCATTAGTTCCGTCCGAACTAATTCAAGTTCATGATGATTGGGCTAGCGATGCTTTAAAATTGTATTAACAATTTTCATTAGTTGATAAAATTTTAGTTGCCAAGGCCATGCCAGTTTTCATTTCTTTTTAGGAAGAATCAAGAAAGATTTTGTATTATGACTCTATTGGAAAATATTTATCTGGTATTCGTGACGCCACTACACTAGTTACAGAGGTTCCAACATTGCTGATATTCAGTATAAAAATTCTCATAATCATTTTGATCTGTCTTCTTTTTCTCATATTATGTTGCACATAGGTACTAATGATGTTGAATTTTAAATACTGCTTGTGAGATCTTAAGTTAATACAGAAATCTGATTCACTGTATTAAAAGTGTTGACACAAGTATCAAAATGGACTTGTTCAGCATTTTACCTAGGATTGTAGATTTCGATTTATATAAGAGTGAAATTAAAGATATTAACACAAAATCAAACAAAATTTGTAAAGAAGAACATGCTATTTTTATTAAATCTTACAAAAGTTTTTTTTTATCTCTTTATTTTTTTTTTATTTTATTTTATTTTTTTGCGGGCTTAGGTTCTCATTGTCAAGGCCCGCTTATATTTATTTTGCTTATATTATCAATTATTTGCAATTTGTTTATATTGCTTATTTTTATTTGCATCTGTGCTTATATAACATGTACAATAAATTCTGGCAAAACTGTCAGTCTATTTCCTTTTGACATCAGGCCTACATGTATAATTGGGAGGTTTTTATATAAAAACCAGTAATTAAGCAAGTTTCGTTTCTGTCGACATTCCGCAATTTACCTTATGCCTGGTGTTTCTATCCGAGTAATTTTGTGAGTGCTGTTCGATTTAAATTTTGCTAGAGTAGTTCGAAAATTTCATCCTCCCACCCTCGTAATTACAAATTTATTGTACATATGTATAATTTGATGGCGCTCATTTTCAGGGCCTGCTTTTATTTATTTTGCTTATATTAACAAATATTTGCTATTTTGTTTATATTGCTTATTATTTATTTGCTTTTGTGTTAATATTTCATATGTACAATAAATTTGGAAAATGATCAGTCCATTTCCTTTGACATCAGGCCTATAATCATTATACTATAGGGAACAGGATAGAGAAAGGGGAGGTTCGGGTACCCATAAACCGGTTAAACCCTACCGCAAGCGGTTGCTAGTGCCGGTACAAAGTCCGACTATCCCGAGTTCCTATCGCTGTCTATGTTTGTCTTTTGTCATTTTATTGTTTTTCATGTGCAGTTCCCTGGTGGATTGTGGCATGTGATTGTAATGTTTGGCCATTGTGAGTGTTTCCTGTTATCGTTCCTTCACTGATTTTATAGAAATTTACTGTTTTTTTTATAAAAATTCAAACCCTTTAAAATACTGACCCTTCGTTCCATATATGGCACTAGGTCGAATTTTTGGGTTATGAGTACATCTTTTTAGATTACTTTTGGATTTTAGCTTTCCAGATTTTTTTTATCATAATGCTGCTTTCAAGGCAATTATTTGACATTATGGAAAAGGGATATAATTACAAATTTCAAGTGTAAGTAAATACTTTATACTCTTCTGAGGTGAAATATCCTAGCAAATCCTACAATTTGATTTGTGAACTCGACGGGGATATGAGACCGTATTCATGTTGTGGCAAAAACTCCTTTAAAACAAAACTAAAGCACTTTTATCAGAATATTTGTTATTCGGGCTCCACATGGGGACTGGTACTAAGTAGAACTATCAGATATCCTCTCAACTAACCTAGTAAACGGAATGAGATTCGATGGCCTTTCGATTAACTGACTAGTTAGTTTTCAATAATTCCTGATTATCTTCAAAAATATTTATCAATGCTTTGTGTTGTTAAGGTAGTGTATGTAACATATTCATTTTTTTTCATCGGATAATAATACATGTGTGTCTCCTTTGGTATTTTTCACTAAAAACTTAAGTTTGTTTACATTTGTAAAGGTCAAAAATAGTTGTGAGCAACACGCCTTTCTGAAATGCGTTTAAATGGTGAAATATTCACACAAAAAAATGCTATTACAACAATATTCGCATATTATGTTTACACTGGTAGACACACACAGGTTTTATTTTCATTAAAAAAAACAAAATTTTACTGACATTTATGTTAATACATTATACTACAATATATTCTGATTAACTGACTGTGACTTACTCTAATCTCCGTTGTAACCACGTGTAAAACAAAATTTAAGGACAATTCATCCTATTAGTCGAATGACCAGTGTAAATAAACAAATGAAGGGATATGGAGTAAATGTACATGGGACAAAATCCCTGTAAGTACATGGGAAGATTAAGCAAATGGAACAACGCTTTTATTGTTTTTCTTCATCTTGAAGTCACCACGAAGCCTTCAACAAAGAGCAAGCACTCCCACCTCATAGTAAGTTCAAGACAGTCCCTAGCACCGGTTTGAGCGGAATCCACTTGCTAAATAATGAACAACGCTACATCCATGTATCCTGTTTTTCGTGGATGTGGGATCGTCAACAAACATAACATATAGGGCAAAGTAGTCTTATGAACACTGTCATCTTTAGCCCAACAAAGGGACCAATAGACAATACAACATATAAACGATCGCAGAGCACTCATCTAGTTGTTTGTAGAAAACTTGGCTGGTAAAATCGGAAGTTGTGGGCAGTGTATATACAGGTGGCCAGAAAAATAGTTTAAGTAAGGGTTAAAAGGTTACTAAATTTTTCTAAACAATTTTTAATTGTTTGGAAAAATTTAGTAGCCTTCTAACCCACTTAGAAGGTATGTTTTAGTCGAGACTCCCTTTCTTCTTCTTACTCTGTGATCATAAGAAATCAAAGACTTTATGGTCAATAATTGTTAATCAGCAGAGATACAGGAAGACGACACTGTAAGTAATTTATTGCCTATCAAACATTTGTCAAAATGATGATGAAGAATTTGCTTCATTGAACATTCACTGGTCAGATGATTTTAATGACATACCGGATTTTGATATTGGAAATTATACTAATGAAAATGTTGATTTTATACCAACACAAACACTATTTTAAGAGAGAAAATACTACAACTGAGAGGCATGTTGCACCTGTTAGTACTCAGGAGCTGAAACAGATATTTTTTGAAAGTACTCCTAAGAAAACTAGAGATTCAAATAAATGGGCGCGCTTAAATTGTATCGTGATTTGGCTACATCCAGAAATTCACATCCTGCTTCCTACCTACAAGATACGCAGTTTTTTCCGGTACCAATTGAGATTAATAATGTGTCTAATGAAAGACTTAACGACTGGTTAGCTAGATTTATTGTGGAAGCTAGGCGTAAAAATGGAACAGACTTTCCACCAAATACACTACCACAAATCACAGCAGCTATCTAACGGTACCTGAGAGATGATTGTGACAGACCGACTGTTAATCTGTTGAAAAAGGACGATCCTCATTTTGACACTTTCAGAAAAGCTCTAGATTCACGAATGAAAGAACTCACCAACAAAGGAGTAGGAGTGACAGTTCATCGTGCCGATCCAGTGCTCGAGAAGGATGAAAAACAGCTTTGGGAATCAGGCGTTTTAAAGATAGATACAGCTACCGGACTTTCAAATTGTGTATTTCTTTTATAATTGCAAAAATTTTTGCATTCAGAGCATATGACGAGAACCGAAATCTAGACGCTTCACAATTAAGAGTTGGATATGATGAAGAAACTGGACTTAAGTTTATAGAGTTCTGTGGACGTTCCAGCAAAAATGTTCAAGGCGGATTGAAACACAGAAAAGTGGAATCTAAACATATTCGGCATTTCGAACAAAAAGATAATGAAAGATGTGTGGTTAAAATATATGAAAAGTATCTTTCTTGTATTCCTAGGATAGGCGCTTTTTATAAACGACCAATTGAACAAACTCAAAGAATCAATGGTGAACAAGTGGTTCCGAAATTTAGTGCTCAGAATATAGGAGAGTAAAAACTTGGAACTATGATGAAGACTTTATTCAGTAATGCCGGAATAGACACTAGCGGAAGGAAAATAACAAACCATTCCGGGAAGGTTGGATGCTGTACTACATTAATCAACAGGGGATTCGATGACAAGATGGTTTGTTCCCGAAGTGGACATCGCAGTAATGCAGTGAATGTATACAAAAGGCCATTAAAGGATATGCAACTTGCTGTATCTAATGCCTTAAATGTTCCTAAAGCAGAAAAGGAGAACGATCAAAACAATTATGAAAATAGTGAAAAATCAGAAAACCCTATAGTTTCACCTCCACAAAATGACACGATGACCATCATTGTTCCTGATGCGATAAATCATGTTGTGATAGAAAAAAATGGGAGAAAAATTACAGTTTCGTTGTAAAAAAGTTTAAAAAAGTGAAAATTCATATTTGAGAAATTTAAGTGGAAACGAAATTCGGAAAAAATGTGAAAATTCTTGTGGAATTAAATTGTGTTTACTTACTAAAGTAATAAATGTTTAGTTGTTCATAATGACCATTTTATTACCATATTCCTGGTTTAAGTAACAAATGATCCGTAACTAATCAGAATGATGCATATCTAATCTCTAATGTGTTAAGTGTCTGTCTACTCCATTATTCTGACTTGTATTAAGCAAGTTCTTAAGATGGTCAGTAGACAAATTCTTAACACTTTAGAGATTAGAAATGCAGCATTCTGATTGGTCGAGAAGTAAAACATACCTTCTAATTTATACAAAACAAGAAAGCCAAATGTTGAATATTGAAAGTGCATTCATATGAGAAATTCTCACATGAACAAGTACGCCATAACTGACAAAATTAAGAGCATACATCTCAAGTACGGGGAATCTTTTTACGGACTCCACACTACACGAGAGACAAACTCCACCGTAAATAAACAAATGAAGGAATATGGAGTGAATGAACATGGGACAAAATCCCTATAAATACATAGGAAGATTAAGCAAATGGAATAACGCTTTTATTGTTGTTCTTCTGAATACAGTAAAAAATCAAATACGGAAGTTATTGTAAAATTTAGTTTCTGTAGCTTGCCAAATTGACAGCTTATTGTTCTTCAGTGCATGTCTAATGAAAACATTTGGAAAGCCATAAAACGAAAGATGCAACTAAAAACAGAATTTCCACTCCTTTGTTTTAAACAAAATTTCCATTTTTTTTATATCAAAAGTGTCATGCGAAATCGGTTTTCATGCCAGCACCAAACGATTGACAATTGGATGGTAAAATATCCTTGAGGACTAACAGTCTAACATCAGAGGTATAAATAGAGTGGTAATAAATAACTAAATGCCAAATATATTGTAATTTTTTTTCAGCAGATTACCACTTCGACAACTTATGTTTCTTCAGTGAAGATCGAATAAAAGATTTTGGTCTACACCATGTACCATAAACCGAAATTTTATAAAATCTGATACGGGACTAATGACCAATAAATTCTAAATGGAAAACCAAAGTTGAATAAGGACAAAGCTTTGCAGAAGGAAGTATTCTTTGTATTTAACAAAATTCTGGATTTCTATTTTTTATAAATCAAAAGTATCCATAAACAAGAAGCTCTCATGAGCCTGTATCGCTCATCTTAACCATGACTGGCATAGAGGATGAATAAGATTTCCAAAAGGGTCCCAAGTTTAAACTATGTTCTATGCTGAGGCCACCTTGGATTTGATTCATACATCCCAGATGCAAATTTTGAAGGGGGCCACCCAAGGACTTTTATTTTCAAAGATTGGGTCCAATTTGATAAGTGGTTTCAGAGATCTAATTCTTTTAATGGAATTCTAAATAAACAATGTTGATTGAGATACTGATATGCAGGACACATTTTTAATAGGGACCATCTTATGACTATTGTTACTAGTTTGAATCTAACTGGACCAGCTATAAGTTTCTTACAAGAAGATCTTTGGATGTCTTTTCCATAGGATACAATGTTAAAATTATGTTCCCCGCTGACGGCCATCTTGGCCAAGGTACGGACTGTCGTTTATTTTTTGGAAGGGATCATCCAAAGACCATGATGAACACGGTTTGGTTCTAAGAAGACCGCTACTATTTGAGAAGAAAATATTTGAATGTCTTTTCCTCAGAAGCCAATTTTAAAACTATGTTCTCCGCTGGTAGCCATCTTGGACGAGGTACGGACCTTTCGGATATCTTTTTTGGAAGGGACCCTCTAATTACTATTGTGACTAAATTTTGTTTTAAAGGGACCACGCAAGGTCTATTGTGGCCAAGTTTGGTTCTAATTGGCCACGATTTTTCTAGGAGAGGATCTTTGAATGAAGTTTACGACGGATGGACGGACGACGGAAGCAAAATGATGGCAACAGCACACCCTGGCATAGCCAGATGAGCTAAAAATTGGTTTTCATGCTAGCACCAAAGTACTGTTCACCGGGTTGATGAAATCTTTCGAGGACCAACAGTGAACCAAACCTCTTATTTTTTTCTCCAGTATGTAATGTGTTTTTTTAATCTTTGTAGGTGTTTACTGTTATCCTGAATTTATAGTAAGGTATAGGATCAGTACACTAAGACAGCATTTGATATATACACAATACCAGTCGATTAAAGGATTTCAATTACCTAACTGATTCTAATACCTCACGAAATAAAATTTTGTAAGAGGGCAAATCTACTTCAAGCTACTAATCTTAAATTACAAAACAGAAAGAACAGAAACAATTATGAAAGATCAAATCTCACCGGTAATCATTACAGTTTCTCGACACTTAAAGACGTTTAGATTGCCGTTTTATCTGGGCTAGACATGATAGTAGCAAAAGTAGTAAAAAGGCAAGCAAACACCGCAGCAACAAACCGAAGGTGAATGGTACAATCTGAAAAGCAAAACAAAGGGCAAAAAGATGGTACACAAATGATAGCAAACATCACAAAAACGAAAAATAAATTCATTTCTTTTTCGGTCGTAACCTATTTTTTTGGTCAATTGAGTGCACCGATCGGGTCGTATTTAAATGAAAACGACAAGTTTTCTCATATCGAGTTTCGCTACACACACGTACAGTTAATGCAACATGTCAGAAGAACACAAGGACACAGATTCTAACAATTTAAACCATGCTGAAGATATTTTCAAAACTGACGGTGTAAGCCTGGTCTGCCCCGCTGTAAATCCAGCCCCAGACAAACAAAGAGAGTCATAAGCGGATGAATTGGACTTAAAGTTGGCCCAGACCACAAGAGAATCAATTTAGTTTTCCAGAAGGAGAGCAACAAGATTCAGCACAAATTTAAATATGACAGAGCTACGAAATTTTCAGAATATCTTGTGCTTTGTACAGGCCAACCGCCGTGAAGATCCACTTACTTCTTGCAACTATTGATGAAGTCAAGCAAAAAAAGCTAAACAAATTGCAGATAAACACAGTTGGGATTATCTGCGCGAATATACTCTTCACCCTCTTGTTGATAACAAAGAGAATTATACAAAAATACGCACATTCATTGTAGGGCTTCAAGAAAACGTAAACGGTTGAACAACAGGCTCTTCGACCGGAGAATTCAACTGTGGTCAACTTCAACTGGATCGGGTTCTTGTTCTTGCATTTTTTGTGGCAAACAAGGTTTCCAACAACACGACAACTCTCTCACATGGATCTTATTTCATTTGCCATTTACCAGGGCATTTTGCAAGACACTGATTTTACGCAAACCTCCAGTTTTCACCAAGATCAGCGCTCAGTGTAAATGGGGGTGATAACAAAATTACAAAAAAGAGTGGTCAAGTGCCGAAGTAAATGAGACAAAAAGGCAAATCGGGTGAAAACAATCGGCAAAATTGTCGGCAGCAATTGTCCTAACTTGGCACAGGCATTTCACAAGAAATGGTTGGTTATGGTTTTATGGCTAGCCAAGCCTCTCTTTCCATTGCGGTAGTGTCCGGTAGCAACTCAACAGCAATTTCCATTGAATGGTCGTACATGTAGACAGTTTAAAGAAATGATCATCCCAGTATTAAGAAAAAAAACGATCATGAATCAGAGTTCGAACCGAAACTTTATTTTTTTCCACAAGAGATTTAAATCAATTAAAGAACTTTTTTAATGATCGTATTAAACGGATTTTTTTGTAGCCTTGATTAATAAGGTGGTCACGGAGATAACTTTGTCTAATGAGAAAGTCTGTATAACTTGTGCCGGTAGCTTTCGCGTAACGAATACCGGTAAGCTGTGAAACATACACTCCGTAGGCAGAAGAAGCTGGAATATTACTGTCCGTGTTACGGAAATTGATATTATTGAAATTAAAATCGTCCCTTTTGTCGTAATTTTTACTGCAATGACCATTTTCGACATTCGATATGTAAGTCTAAAAGGTGTAGATCTGGTGGTTTCTGTCGTTTCGTTTGTCTCTAGTTTTGGCGGATATATTAATGTGATCCATTTAGCATTAGATGCATTATTGATGAAAAGAACATCATTAAAATATCTATAAGTGAGATTGAAGAATCCAGCATCTTTTAATTTATGTTTTTTACGAGTCTCTGACAAAATTCAGTTTCTTAAGAATATAAAAACAAAGATGGCTATAAATAGAGACCCGTCAAGTCGAATTTACCCGAGCTGTAACAGTTTTGCCAATGATGAAGTTGAGAATGTTAATTCTTCTGATAAAGATTATATTTATTAGCAAAGTTCTTATGTTTAGAAAAAAAATAGAATTTGGAAAAAAAAACAAAATATTAAAGTAAATAAGCGAGCGAAGCTCGCTCTTTAAGGAAACGTGGTAAAATTAGGATTTTTAAATAGCTATAAATAGATCGTAGCTTTAAATAGATTTCATTTGATGCTGTTCAAATAGTCAAACATCCTCACCATCGAACTCTCGCGTGACTACTCTTCCAATATGGCGACATCGAACTCTCATAGTATTTGAACAGAGTGTGAAAATTTCATTGCGAAAATTTCGTCAGAGTTATGGTATATCTATTTACTAGTGTATGCTTTAAAAGGATACTAGGAAAAGCAATTTTTTTTTTTTTTTTTTTTTTTTTTTTTTTTTTTTTTTTTTTTTTTTTTTTTTTTTTTTTGTGCTGTTGCTACGGAGCTGTAATATTCTGTCGCATTTTATGCACAGGAGTCTGAAATCCTATCAATATAGCGGTTTTTTTTCTGTAAAATGTAAAAATAACAACAGTGAGCTAAGAGAACATATGTTTTATGATACTAAATGCGCTGTACCACACATATGCGTTCGTCCCGAACATTTAAAAAACGTAAATTTTCAGTCAGTCTATCGGTATGTTAATTTCAGGTGTCACGTTTCACTTTATTTTTGTTCTAAATATAGCCAACTACATGAAACCCTGCCAGGAAAGCGTCGAAAGCAGATGTCATGACAACTTTAGGATGGCTTGTAGTCGATAACTTAGCCAACAAATGCATTCGGTAACTTACTTGCATGCAATCATTTATGAAAAATATGTCAATGCAACACCTTAGGTGAACTCACTGAAGGTGAAATTACCATAACCACAGGAGTCGGAAATTTTATCAATATTTCATTTCAAGTTAAAATATGAAGCCCAACACAGTGAAGTTTCACGAACGTAGTGAGTGAAACGAACAGGAGGGCAACGGGCAAATCTCAATTTTTCATTTCAGCACCTTTGCACCTTATCGGACATTACAATTCAATTGCCTACATGTTTTATACTATATTCATCTAATTTGTAGCATCCGTTTCCCTTTTGAACAAATATTCCAAATGATTTTTGCCTTCAGGTGCCCTCATTGGCGTCACGTCGGAAGTATAAAATTATGATATTCGAATCAGACACGGAATCAGTCCGTATTTTTTAAATTTTAGCAACTAAAAAGAAACGGATTTATTCCGTGTTTGTTCCGATAACATCCTGTAATCATAAATAATACATTATGTATCCCCAATAAATAATGTCCTACTGGATAAAATTGTACAAAAAAGTATCCTGTAGGATATTATTTCAGTAGCTTATGGAAATTATTTCTGTAGAAATAATATCCATCTTACATATTTTTTATCCTATGTTAGGATTAAATATCATTTGAAAAAAAATATCCTTTAAGATAAAATATACCTGAACAGTATCCCATAGGATAAAAAATCTTCACCTGTCTATATCAATTATATCCTTTAGGATGAAATTTCGTATGGAGATATTATCCCTATTAAACATTGTTAAATTTTGTTCCTTAAAACGTTTGTATGATCACAGTTATGATTTTAATTACCATGATGCTATATGATAAGAATTATTTCCCAACACAATAATAATAAAATAAAATAAACGGGACAGAGTATAAAAGGTTGATCAAGTACCTAGATACCAAAAAGTACCCAGATAGCTTGAATTTAAATGAAAAAAGCTCTGAGGAAAATATCTGAAAGATTATGATTGTTCAAAACAAGTTTTCGTATTTTACAAATTAACTGAAGGTAAAATAGTTTAATTTAACCTATAAGTACTCGATTATGCTATCAGGAAATGTTCAAGAGGATAAATTTTACAAAAATTCTTTCTCAATGATAAAATTTCACAAGAATTATATCCATATAAAACAATATCATCAAATGATTTCTTTTTTAGTTTGGTTTCCTAAAGGAGTATATCTTATTATCTCCCTTTAAAATTTAAAATTTCAGACATTGTTGAATTTGGTCTTAAGGATGGTCACTCCTTAAGTTAATGATATCAAGGTTTTGAAATTTGTATAATTATTTATTAGACCATCGATCATACATCATTTTAAGCAAGCCGGTGTGCCCGTTTTGAGATTTAAGTGCCTGAAATTTTGGCGGGAAACTGAACTCCTCTAGATTTTTCATTTACTTTGCATTTAAGCAATCGACCTTTGAAATACTATGAAGATATATCAAAAATTTCATCAAATTTTGCCAAAAGTTTATTCAAGGTGTATACAAACATATTTTAAAAAGAAAAGTGGGGGTCTGTGTGCAAAATTTTCTAATGCATCATGATGGATAAAATATGAGAATTCCGAAAGTCAGAGACAGTTTCAAAAACCTGAGGAGTGACCATCCTTAAGATTCAATTTTTGCAAGAGCCACCTACATAATGGTTACAATTTATCTGCCAAAAGCACACCCATTTTGTTTATTTTGCTAAAACAAAAACCTGTTTTTTGTCGATTATTTAGATGAATTAAAATACTGCTTTTATCATCTTACTGTTTTGGTTAATAGTTCAAAGAAGTCAGGACTAATTTTAGTTGAGCTTTAGACGAAAGTCGAAATATTTGATACATAGGTATGGCGATTCCGGTAGCGGCAATGGCGTCGGCGTCCACAATTGTTAGAGTTTTTCTTGCATCTGTTTTACACCAACCACTCATGGTAGCCCATGATATTTTGCACACAGTTGCAATAGCATCAAAGCAGATAAGTTTCAGTGACTTTTCGCAGTGACTCTTCACTGAGTGAAATTTTATAAATTCCTTAATCAAATGTTAAAGTTTTTTTTCTTGTGTCTGTTTAACATTAACAACTCATGGAAGCCCATTTATGTTTTGCATGCAGTTGCATTATCGTCAAGTCAGATCAGTTTCAGTTCAATTTTATGTCTATGTCCCTGCAGTCATGGTCCACTGACTATGAAATTATGCGCTTTTTATCAAATATTTATGATTTTTCTTATGCCTGATTAACTTCCATAACTCATGTTAGCCCATTGATATTTGGTATGCCGTTGCATAGCATCAGCACAGATAAGTTTCAGTGGCATTTCATGTCTATGCCCGACCCCGCAAGCGCCACTAATTCTGAAATTTTGAATTGTATGATACAGTTTATCCTGATCATTTGATATTTGACATATTTGACATATAGTTGTGTTTTGAGGAGTACATACCGATTTGACATCCAGATGGTGGCCTGGAACTCTCAGTCATACATGAATGATTATCAACATTTCAGCAGTTTATGCACAATGTTAAAGAAATAAATTTCTTTATAATGGCTGCTGCTATAGATCAATGTGCAGATTCAAGCGTTGCATGGGGGGGGCACGCGAGACATATCCTGTGTCAACAGCTTATGGATCTAAGGTATATTATTTACTAAGTGTCAAAATGATCTACTAAAGTAAGTTTTGGTATAAACTATTACAAAAGCTGCTGGGAGCCAGTTTCAAGACTCGAATGGTATGTTTTATTTGGGATCTGGAGGCCGGTTTAAACGGTCAAAATGTCTGCAAATATGATACCCTAAGAAACCTCTAATCATATATGTTAGTCACATAACAGATATAAACACCATGACCCTTAATTACCAGCTTTGAGAAGAAATGCTTTAAGTTTTATTTTTCTTTAAAATGCCTCCAGGATAGGATCTAGGTCAAGGTGAAAATGTCTACAAATATAATTCCCTCAGAAAGATCTCATCATATGCAAGTCACATACGAAATACAACACAATAGCAATAAAGGACTACCCTCTAGAAGCAAGGTTAAAGTTTTTTTAAATAATCCCATGTTTAAGTTTAAAATACTCTGTTATAGTGAGAAAACCACGCCACAAAACTGAAGCACTAGCAGTGTGAACACCTACAAAAACTGATGTATCATCAGTTGCTCCAGAAGGGTAAGATTGATCTGCTCCATTCATGGCACCCACCAGTTAGAATATGGTGCCTAACGATCTGCTTTAGTGGTAAATTGGTTAATGTCATTTTCTAACTCTTAGACAAAGAAACCAATTAAAATTAATGGTACGTGTTACTTCTCTTTCCCTCAAACAGCACCAAGGTAAAAGTTTGAGAAGCCTTTATGAATCTTTCAATTATTGGGGCAATAGCCAGGAAAAATCGGTACCACAAACATCATCGGTGAAGACAAAAGTAAAAGATGACAAAGCTATATACAAGACAACACTAAAAACTAGAGAACTGACAGTGTCAACTCCTACTCAAAACCAGGAGTATCATCAGCTGTTCCAAAACCAAGCAAAGGAACATCGCTTTTATTCTTGTTCTTCATATCGAAGTCACCATGAGGCCTTCAACAATGAGCTTTGCTCATATCTCACAGTAAGTTCAAGGCGTGTGAGTATAGGGGTGGCCAAATTGAGTGTTTTCATATAATTTGATGTAGATCATAATCTACAGAACTGCATGTCAGATTTCAAGTGAGTTCAGTTTATTCTGTTCCTTTGGAAATTGCCCATCTGTAAGATGTCAATGGATTGAATGTAACATTTAAAAGGAACCTAAAGGGGACTTTTATCAAACAGTTAACACTAAAAAGAATGTAAAAACTGCTAGACAGGGTCTGATAAACGGAACAAGTAGCTGCATTGGAAATAAAAAATGAAAAATATATTTATATACTAAATAGAAAATAAGCAAATAAAACGATCATAAAGTCGATTTCTTTTCCTGATGATATAATCATAATAATAACTTGAAATTAGTATTGGGTAAGGAATTATTAAAATACTTTTTGTCTGGAATTGCACANTAGTCATAAATTAATAACACATGTTCGATAGCCACACGATTATGACAGCAGGTGGCTATCAGTGGTACAAACATACAGAGTTAATTCCCCCTTACAACAGTCAAAAATATCAGTAAGGGTTATTTCCCTTAAATGGCACGAAAAGTGTAATATGGTAGTCATAAATATTATAAAGAAAATATATAATTAAAATTCATCTACATCAACTCCTTTTGCAAACGTTTGCTTATGCTTATATTTTATACTATGTTTATATATACATATATATATGCTGCATATGATAAAAGCTTCTAGTTGAATGTTGGTATTTACACAATAAATTTCACAGAAACAGACATTAGTTAATTACAGATTAATTTAAATTGGGGCTCTATTAAAGCTTTGTTTTTGAACAACTGCTCAAGGAGAATATAACAATGTAGCTCCGTATGAAAGCGGGGATGTAATTCAAACGTGTGCTAGAAGGGCAGACTTCAAATTCAAAACCTTTTGATTAAGCTCATAAGCAATGCAATTTTATTACAAGTAACATGTGCAAAAGGAATTAAACAGAATCAAAAGTTGCATTTTGACATTTTGTGAAGCCATATCAAGCCATAAAGTAAGTGAGAACCGAATCGTCAATTTGAAAAGAACAATCCAAGGACAATGGCAACGTCGGAAAAACGAAAAAACGAAGACATAACACGAGCACGGCACAGAAAAGAAAATGAAGACACGCACATATACAAAATTGAAAAACACGAACCCAATAAAAACCATGGGTGAGATCAGGTGCACCGGTAGAGTAAGCATCTCCTGCTTCTTGTAATACACCCGCCGTGTTGAACATGTCAACTCCGGTAGTAAAGTCAGATCCGGTAGAGGAAAATCAAACTTTAGTGGCAAAGAGAAAGATTTGTTGTCATCTGGGAAACAGATATCTCATAGCGGTCCACAAGATCGTGATGTCGACCGTAGAACTTCTTTAGTGATGACCTCAAGTTATGGGCAACATACCCTTGCTTAAGTAGCCTATTTGTAAGCAACCGAGCTCTATCAAGGTAGTCACTGTATCGACCACAGGCCCTTGAGTAGCGAATGAGTTGGGAGATGTAAAATCCGTATGCAGGTGCTTTTGGAATGTTGCTACAAAGAAAGGGGAAGTTGACTATTGGAAAAGTGAAGTCATCGCGTTTGTCATATAGCCTTGTTTGTAATGTACCTCTTTTGTCAATTTCAAGATGAAGGTCAAGGAACGAGGCTGATGTGGAAGTATCTGTAGTATCCCTAATTTCTAGCTCTTTTGGATAGATAAGATGAAGAAAATCACCAAAGCGATGATTGTTTAGTGATAAAATATCATCTATATAACGGAAGCTGAAATTAAAGGACTGGGCCAGTTTTTTATCTTTAGTTTGAAGAAGTCCTTCGATGAATTCAGCTTCATATGAGTGGAGAAATAGATCAGCTTAAGGAGGTGCACAGTTTGTGCCCATTGGAATTCCGATAGTCTGTTGAAAAACAAGTCCTCCAAACTGGACAAATATATTGTCGATCAGAAACTCTAACATTTTAATCACTTCTTCCTCTGTATATTTTTTCTGTGATTCTGAGTCATATTTCACAAAGTATGCTTGTTCTCTGTCTATAACAATGTACTTATATCTTTGGGTTTCCTCACCGTTCATTGAAGATCTTATGGTGGCTTTGAGTTGTTATTACTCCCCTTTGGGTCGTTGTCTCTTTGACACATTCCCCGTTTCCCTTCTTTTTTCCTATCATGACAACATTGAGAGACAATCTGCACCTCCTATTTAATGCTGCTGTGTAACAGTACACTTTTTTATGAAATCACTGATTCATTTTTGGTCATTATTCCACTCATTCATGTGGTCATTGAAAAGTCACTCATTTATTCCATTCATGACCCACATTTCTTTTTAATATTGTTTATTTGGATAATGCTCAACAATGAGCATATTGTTTCCGTGCGATAACTTAGGTTTTAATTGACCAATCCTTCTGAAATTATTGAGACAATGTTCCTTGGCATGTCTTCGTTTTGGAAATTCTGGCCTCTCTTGTTTTCAAAAAGTGCAAAAAAGGGCAAAATGAGGAGCATTGGTGGGTTATTTTCCTGTACCAAGTCAGTTATATATGGTTAAAGTGGAGATAATCTAAATTAGCATACTAGCCTCTTTTTGACCATATATAACTAACTTGGTACAGGGACATAACCGACGGATGTTCCTCATTTGGTGTTTTTATATATTTGGCTGTAGAATATTTATCATTTATCAGATTTTAATGGGGTTTCTTTCAATATACTCCCGGGGAGGTTTCCAATATGTGGTATGCAACTTCACGTAGCATGTACTGTTAATAAAATAAATGGGCCCTAAAGGTGCAAATCTCAAAAATTACATATTTTAGTTAGGTTTTGATGCATTTTTTCAGTGGACTCCTATGATAAATTTATATAGTTTACATAATTTACATAGCGCTTACCCATTAGATTTTTGATAATTTGCCAAAATTTCAAATGTGCAGACTACCTAAATGAGTTTTCTTTTTTTTATTATTTCTCTTGTTGTAAACTTTCTGTAGTATGTCATTGGATTTGGCATAGCTTTTACTATTTCTGAGCTATAAGGGGTCAAAACTGCAATTTTTCAAAAGATGTCAAATATCTGAGCTTTAAGGGATCAAAAGGGCAAATTGTTTCCCTCCAAGTTTGTGTCCAGCTAATTATTGTGCAAGCTCCTTACTGTATCCATCTTATTATTGTGACAAACTCTTTACTGTGTTTACATTTACTTTAAATTACACTTTTTTTTAATTTCAGGGGTCAACATACTGTGGTCGTATCATGATGCACCTTTATTCAAATATGGGCTTTGATTTCATAAAATTATTGATAGACCTTTTTTTGTTCTGGTTTTACCTCTTTTACTTTTATCTCTGACTGCGAACAGATACATGTACCCAAGGAATGACAACAAGGAATTATAATACCTATTCACAAGTCGTGATCGGTATATGATCTAGATAATTTCAGGGGTATAACTTTGTCATCTAACGTGTATAAACTATTTTCCAAAATTCTTGAAACGCAATTTGTATCTAGAAAATAATAACACTCTTGGTGAGAGTCAAAGAGCCTTTCGTAAGCCTTTCGTAAAGATGTAAAGATCGGTGTATTGAAGATCACATATTTTCACTACATGGTTTATGTACTTGGTCACCTCCTTTATTTAGCTTTCCTTGACTTGTCCAAAGCTTTTGACAGAGTTTGGCGAGATGGATTATTCGCAAAGCGGTATTCAAGGAAACAACGGCAGTAGAATACCGAAGGAACAAGGGAAGCGATGACTACAAAACTCGAAGTCCAAAGACATGGCAAAAACGGTAACAGATAAAAACAAAGACAAAACAAGGACGCGAGACAGCTCAATGCACGGAAATAAAAAGATAACATTAAGAACTAAGGCATTCATAGTGTGAACTCCCATGAAAACCGGGAGTGACATCAGTGAAAAGTTTGGCGCTTGATAAAAGATATTTATAAAAATGTTGAGAATAAAGTACTATTCGGTGAAATTGAATCTCCCTGGTTTGACCATGGATATTGTGTCAAACAAGGTTGCGTTTTGTCCCCTATTTTATTTTCGGTCCTTATGAATGACTTGGTCAACATGCTAAATGAGAGTGGGTTTGGTTTTGAATTAGGACAACTGCCTGCTATTTGCAGATGACGTAGTACTCATTGCTAATTGGTCGGATGAGCTACAAAAGTTGCCTAACATTTCTGATTCCTTCGCAACGAAATAGAATTTGAAATTCAATTATAAAAAATCTGAAGTGTTAGTGGTTGGAAAGAGGTTAAATATAAATAGTAATTGGGTCTTGGGTGATGGACAAATTGATGAAGTAAAAGAATATAAATATCTTGGATATCGTATAAATACTGAAATTGAATTTTCGTATAAACGGATATCTCAAGAGTAAGGTACAAAATATGTTAAATTACATGACTCGGATCTTAGGTAAACACGGAACTTTCAATCGGGTAAATTTAGGAGATGCCCTATGAAAATCTGTACTTTTACCATCAATAACGCAAGCAAGCCCTGTTTGGATGCCACTGCCATCAGCAGATGCTAGTGTACTAGACAGTTGGCAATACCGTGCTGCTAAAATTGTTATCAGTACGAAGCTCAATTTACGACGGTCAGCTCTTTTGCTCGATTTAGGATGGGAACCTATTAATGCATTCATCAACCGTCAAAAGTAGCGTATTTTAAAAGACTTGCTTCGCTGCTTGACGAGAGACTTTGCAAGTGTATTTTCAATGAAATGCAACGTCGGAATGACTCCGTTCAGGGTTATTCACACGAGATTTCAAGTATTATTCAAGTGACCAGCCTTGAGGATTTTAATAAAAGCTATGGAAATTTAACTAGGAACTGGCTGCTGTTTGACGTTACTA
Source organism: Modiolus philippinarum (assembly GCA_002080025.1). Classification (NCBI taxonomy): domain Eukaryota; kingdom Metazoa; phylum Mollusca; class Bivalvia; order Mytilida; family Modiolidae; genus Modiolus; species Modiolus philippinarum. The sequence continues at coordinate 72,317 of MJUU01021477.1, forward strand.
CTAAGAGCAGTCTCGATTTCTATCAACGCTGTCTCTTAGAAAGGGGCAGACAACAGTATTTAAATGATACGAATAATTCTATATCTTGTAGGCTCAAGAAACTTGCAACTTAACAAGTATCTTTCCAGGGTGAACTTATTTGAATATGCCATTTGTCCTTTATGTGATAGAAGTGAATCAGAAAATTTAGAACATTTTCTGTTAAAATGTCCATCGCTTTAACAAGTTCGTTCGAAGTTCGATTATATTATTTCTAATCAAAGCCCACTGAATTTTAATTATACGGAACTGTCGCCAAGTGCCAAAATGCAGTTTTAAATTGGCGATATTGGTTTTGCTTTTAGTCATGATATTAGTACTTTTTTTATTTTTATGGAAGAATGTATCTTTTTAACTGTTTTAAAGCAAGAAATGAAATTTTAAAGCAAAATGAATCTTAGAACTGTTAGTTTGTAGTTTTAATGGTATATCTGAAAGTAGAACTGTTTTTTGATGTTATGAGTTTTTTGTTGGACTGTGTGCATACGTAAAGTATCTCCTCGTTTATATTGTTTTTACATAGTGATATTTTACCTTTTATAAGTCTTAGACGCCCAGTCACTGCTACCCTGTTGAATGGTGCCCCCGCTGTAAAGGGGTAGGGGGTAGATTCTGACAAACAGCCAAATGTTTGTAACGGCGTTCATCACAACAGAAGCCCAACCCCTTTTTCATGTTGTCAAAGCATTCCGACAGTTTTATAGATTACATTTCTGGATTCTTTACACCAATACTTAGTAGATCAAAATTGTTAGGGAACAAATGAGCAATTGTTTCCTGGCAATTTAAATATTTCTCACTATATTATTAAAAGTCTGTGTAGATTATTATTTTTTTTTATTATTATTTATTTATTTATTTATTTTTTTTTTTGTATTAACTTTTTTCAGTTTTATTTTTTTTATTGGCATTCAATTTCTGAAATTTAAACGTGACATTGACAGGTTATAGATTTTTTTCATTATAACACAAGAATATAAATCCAAGTTCATTATATTCATGTTCTTTGAAACTTTTATGTATAGTACATTTGTACATGAAACTTTTATGTATAGTGCACAACATCAATTAATTTTATCCCCTGGGATTTTATCCTACAATACTTTTTTCGTAAATGGTCTATAAAAGCTTTATTATTGACAGCGTACCATTAACTATTTAATTTTATTATCTGAGACCTGTAAATAAGCTCTGAGCATATTCGGAGGATGCCCCGAGGATGCTTCCAAGAATAAATTTATGATCCTAAGAGACCCACTATATCTGATTTACACAGGTGGAATGAATAATCATTTGTGTTATCTTCAACAATAAAATGTTTCAACTAATGAAATTAGCCACATGTAGTCAAAGATACCTTTGAAACTTATCTTTATTGTTGAAATTTAATTTGTCACTTATCAGTACCAACTGTATTAAAATAATACTAGTGCTTTAATCTTGTCTTTTGTACAATTTTATTGCCAAAACCTGCTTTCACTCATAGAAGATAATTCTCCTATGTATATTTACAAGAACAGTTTATTCTCATTTTTGTAATTGAATATTTTTATATTTCAATGTCAATCTGTTGTTTTTTTTCTACTCGGGTCCATGTAAGTTTGTGCGCATGTGTAACAAACGTCGGAGTATGCCCATTATGGTCTCCAGTGGAAATATCGTTTAATGGGAATGCATTCAATGATTTAATCCTTGTGCAAATAGGAAACAACTTGATCACAATAGATGTTAGATGGGATTATAATAAGATTGCCGTCAATGGGGAACATACATCATAAGTGGACCGTATGCTTTATGTAAAACGAGAATTTGAAACCTGCTTCAATCGACCTTTAACTAAACTTAGTCACAATATTCCTCACAAAGTTCCATTCCAAATGATACCTGACAGGTGAGCAAGTCATCCAAGATAAACACCAAATTGCAATGGAATCAAAGTTTGTTCTTACATGGCTCTTGTAAATCGTCAACCATAATACTCAAGAACCATATATTTCATACATGCGCTGCGTAAATGGTAATGGAAGATGAGTAAACGGGATGAAAAACAATAATTTTCTTAATTTTGTTCATCTTTGTTTATGAAGGTTTGTCATTTAACCATTGACTTGGTCTTTATATTCGTAAATTTATCCCCTCGCCGTCGCTCAGGGTTAAATTCGAATATAAAGGCCCAGTCCATGGTAAAATTTCCAATAACCATATACCTGCCATGAATTATTTCTTAAACATTGGCCCAACGGAAAACACCTTTAAGAATCTTCTCGAAATCTCTGATATTAATAATCCAGTTACAATGGTCTTTAGATTGTATTTGACAAATCCACACCTAACCAAATCGACTACCAATGATTAGAGCTTATGATGTAGTTGGGAATTAACAATTTATTTAGCTATTTTTTGCTTGTTTAGAGTCTGAAAAATTAAAAGAAATGGATGCACTTGACTGGTTCAACAAGATGTTTTAAAAGTTTTAATTGGAAAGTGACGATGAGCTTATTTTATTTTATTTTATTTTGGGTTCCTAAAAATAAATATATGTATAATGATAATTAAAGTGTAAGGTGCACAACTTTTTAATGATTACTTATAGACACTGGAAATGCATCTGACATAAGTTATTGTTGACTAGTTGGGCCTCTAAAAATCAGAAAATGAATATTTCATGCAGTACTCGATAATGGAAACTAAATTTCCTGAACTTTAAGATCAATCCCTCAAAGACTTATTTTCGATCTCTTAATTCAGAAATATGATATTTCAAGTCAAAGGTGCACAAACTGATAACAAGTACAATAATAAGTTTGGTTGGAATATGCAATATTATTTTTTACTCGGATAACCTCTTAAAATAAGAAACCGAAGTAATTGTAAGGGTAGTTTCTGCAGATGGCCATTTCGATAGCTTTTTCTTTTAACGGAAATCCAATCTAAACATTTGAAAGACAATATAAACTGAAAGATGCTTAAAATCAGTGTAATTATATTTAAAGTATTTACTGAACAACTAAATCATTTTTTTAGATATTCTAAATTTTAGTTGGAAGCTGGCCAACCAACAGTCAATTGCAAATAAAGAATTCAACACATGGCACAGAAAGACGACAAGCGACAACGAATAACAACCCATACGTGTCGACTTTTCTTCGACAAACAACACTAGAACTATCAGATTTACTCTCAACGGACCTAGTTAAAGGACTGAGTATCAGGAGCCTTTCGATTAACTGGACGAGTTTTCAATAATTCATGAATATCTTCATAAATATAAATCAGTGCATTATGTTGTTAAGGTACTGTGTGCTACTTATATTCATGTCATCTGAAAACATTCATGTCATCTGAAAACTATAAATTTGTGTTTCCTCTGGTATTTTTCTTATTAAACACTAAAAGCTGAAGTTTGTTTACATCGGAAAGGGTCAAAACATAGTGGTGAGTAACACGCCTTTCTAACATGCGTTCAATGTTCACAAAAAATGTTATTACACCACTATTCGCACATTATTCTTACACTGGTAGACACACACATTAATTGCTTATTATTTGCATGCATTATGAAAAAAGAAAAATTTGACTGACATCTATGTTGATATTACGATAAATTCTGATTAACTGACTGTAACCTACTCCAATTTACGAACCCATCACCGTTGCTACCACGTATAAAACAAAATTAACGGACAATCCAACCGATTAGCCGAATGACCAATGTGAAAGTAAGTTCTTTATATGTGTGTATATTTTCGAACCAACACTGTGAAGGAGAATCATATGATACAACGGAACAATAAGCCTTGTCATCATGAAAGGTATCCGTCACATTGCCATTGGAAACAAATGCGACGTTTTCAAAAACGTTTCCAAATATCATTTATTGTAACTATGTAAGTATATGTCAATATTTGCAGTTGATATTGGAGCACCGGTGGTTTATGTATTTCCGTTTTACTTGGATTAATAAAAGAAGAAACAGGAAATTCTTGAATGAGGATTTTTAACATCTGAGTATGTAGAATAAACATTGAAAAATTGAGCAAAAGTCTTTTTTAGCGTTGTTCCATTCCTTGGTTCTGCCATGTATTTGAAGAGACTTTGTCTCATGTGCATTTACTCCATATCCTTTAATTGGTTATTTAACACCAAGTATCAAAATCAAGTATTGCCTATATTGACACTTGCCATCTTTAATAGCCATATGTGTTCGCTCTGCTGCTGTAGATTTGTCTGTGCATTTTGTCGTAAAGTCAAACGTTACAGCTGTACTTAATAGAACTATCCGTTCATATATTCCTACTGCTAGGGTGGTTGGATCTATAATAGTAAAGCAGACATTTTATTATAGCTGCAGTCTGTTTGCATGTCATTAACTGACTGCACACCAAATTCTATTATTAGGCTTAAAGTTACTCTCTTTCACATTATGAATGAAACTTTACTTTATATCAGCTTTTATACATTTTTTGGTCGATGGACTTCCAAATGTTTTGGTTTGATCTGCACTGATGAGACATAACTTGCCAAAATGCGCATATGCAGAAAATAAATTACCAGTAACTTCGATATTTTGTCATTTATAATTATTGTAAAAAAAAATGGAAGCATAATATTCCAGCCAGACGATACTACATAAGTTTCGAGTTTAAGAAAATGTCATCTTGCGATAGTTTTAATAAAACAGTACGTTTTTAATAGTTCTTAGCAAAGATCAGATAATGTTAAAATAGGTTACCTTTACATTGTCAAAGGAAAGATGCTAAAAGTTTCAATATCAAAAAATGTTCGTTGATTTGATGATTAATTTCCTTTGACCATATACTGTATTGCATACTAGAGACGTCCGATAAGCTACTTTACTTAACGTACTTAAACAAAAACAACTTAACAAACGTAAGGCTCGAGTTATCTCGCTTTTTTTCAATTTCAGAACTTTTTTTTCATGATTTTAATTTTTAAGTGTAGGTCAAAGGAATCAATATCAGACTGGTAAATGATTGGAATTTTATTCACAATATCTTTTGATAGCTTTTAACATATTGCCTTAAATAGTACATATTTTTAAAAAGAATCATAGTTTGCCTTTATTACACCTACATAAATGATACAATTGACTTTTTAGAAACACATACATACAAAAGCTGCAAAACCTTTTTATAAAATATAATTGTCTATGGCTGTTCAATAAAAAAAATGCAATTGCTTTGGAATTCATGAATACGGTACTTTCAAGGGATAGGAACTATTGAGTAATTGAAGACAGAAATGAGTCGACCTCGAACCTCAGATATCAAAAGCGGTTATGAGATTGTATTCCTGACCTTTTGAATAAATCAATGCTTAACAAATTAATTATTAATTAGGAGTGTACTCTGATATTCGTCATATATGACCATGGTTTTACTAAGATTTAAAATTGACGAAAAACAACTCGGAGCGCTACAAAATAGATTAAACAATCGTGTACACATAGCTCAACATTTATATATTCAAATTTACAGGCATTATCTGTGTATTTTTTATATATATAATGGAAAAGCTTTTCTGGTGACAAACAAGACCTTAAAGTCCTTTATTGTCGTTTATGTTCTGGGATTAAGGGATCAGACCTCCTCCTACCCTTTTCAACTGTGCACTTGAAGTCAAATTATTGAAACAAAACTTTCAGAATATCTTAATTTAAATTTTCATTGCAAATATGATTATGCCATTTAGTCGTATCTTCATTTCAGTGTTACCATTGCATGTTTCGAATTCTCTATAAGTTTTGTGTTACACGGGAGTATATCAACAGAAGTGATAGTTGAAACTTGCAATAAAAAGGAAGACTGGTGTTCGCAAATATATGCCAACAGAAGTGGGCTTAATGAAGACATAGAACTGAATGATTCATTTCTTTCTTCGATAACACCTACATGTAGCACAAATCGACACACATGCATCGTAATGTCTAGTTTCGTGTTCATTTGCTTATTCATCCGCCTGATACGCCATCTCCATTGCATCGTGTGAATATTATACTGTTATAAGTCCACTTTTGAAAAATTGGAGATAACAATTCAGCTCAGCTAATTTTATACTGATCTATCTCCCTACGGTGAGATCACTCTACATTAGCGAGTTTTTGTATGATTTTCAGGGTCCCCCCCATGTTTTATCTCCATTGTCCATAAGAAAAGCATGTACATCCGGGTAGCAAAATCGTAAGAAAGTTCAACCCTGTAGTTACTATAATGTTACATCCTCGGGACTTATATAACATTTTTTGTGTTTTTTAAGTAAGATTTTGAAAATCAGAATGTTGCAACAGCCAAAAAGGGGGGAATTAATTCTTTAGTGTAATAAATAAACTTCATTTAAAAGATTCATTGAACTTGCTTGTTATGCACAAAATGTCGTTTTGAAACTTTGATGCAACTTTCTACCAACAGTTTGGAAAAAATAAACCTCAAACTTTAAATCGATTTTTCTCAGTTTCAGAAAATTGTGATATACAACAGTATAATATTCACACGACGAAATTTGTTACATACTAAACTGTCATGACCAGGCATATCTTAAACAGCAGATTGCATTGTATGTATGTGGAGTTTTTTTGCTGAATATCCTAATTTAAGTGCTTGCTGCTTATGTAATTTCCTGCACATATACATTGCAAGTAAACACTTTGAAAACATGAGGACAAGTTAAAATTGTGCAGAGCTTTATGGTTTTTATCTTTCACATACCAGATTGTTGCCCCGTATCTTTGAGGTATAGATAAAATAATGCTTACAGTCGGTGATAAACAACATCAGCAACAATAAATAGAAACTCAATTAATAAATATACACTCAAAATTCAAGTGGAATAGGTCAGAAGGATAATTTAAAATCGCCGAAAATTGAGTCCTGTATATGACCATTACAAATTTTTCTTCCGTTTGGTGCCACCCCTGCAATATCAGGTTCATGGTACAGGCTAAATTCACAAGGAATATTTTTTAAGCATGCATGAAACGGTCAGATTCCTGCCACCAACAGTACAAAAGCGACGTAAAAGTTAAAAGCATGGAAGTGAAATTCATTTGTTACTACGATAAATAAAAACAAAATCTGTGAACTAAAAGTCCAAATTTCGGCATACCTCTTTAGTGACTTAGTTTAGCACTGAAACTCACATTTATAAGGCTACAATGTTATCAATTATCAACTTTATTTCAGAATTATAATTTGTATTAGTATTATTTTGAATAAAAGGGTTGTCCAGGAGTAATAGTTTAGATGGCCGTTACAAGATATAGCGCTTCTCTAGTGTTCCCGAATCCTGTACTATAGTTTTGATCTCCAATTTCAGCAGAGCTAAACTACACCACTGTTATTTTTTGTGATGACTTCCCGCGGTGCTGTTTGCATATTGAATGAAAAATTCCTACCCGAACCTTTTGTAGACATCAGGAACTATAATTTACATTTTTGTACATTTTTGTGGTCTCTTTTAATATATTGGCTGACAGATCTGCACACCATTAAGACGACCCCCCAAACCTCAATGCAATATACTGTATCTCAAAACAAGCGATACTTTTATAACACAGAATAAATAAGGTAAAACATAACTGAAACAAAAATCATCACACTCTTATATTTGAAATTCAATATTTTATCCGTCTGTCTATGACGTAATTAAAAAGAAAATTAGCTGTTGTTAGTACAAAAAAAAATTTAGTAATCGAAGTGTAATTACAGCTGATTTACTTAAGCATGTACCAAGAAATTTTGCAAAGTTAGTAGTAAAACTTTATAGAAAGTTTAGTTGAAAAATAGGGGGATTAAAGTCTATTCCAGAATTATGCAATACACCTTTAAAACCTAGTTTACTACCTAATATACATAATATTTGAAAGGAATACTTTTAACTATGTTGAAATTCTAAAAAAAATATCATAGGATTAAAGTATACAGATTTTGATCTCAAATTTGAAACAGATCTTTTTTTTTTTCAAGCTCCATCTACATATGTATAATTTTGAAGTAGACTAGGCGTCTTAGGCGTGATAACTGATTGGGTATGAATTGATTTAATCTTTGCCTGAGGCTAATGCAAAGTTGCAATTCAAGATTGCTAAGTCTGAGGGTACATGTTTAAATAAATTAGCTGTAAAACTTATCACGTCGTGTGCCATAAGTTAATACAGCATATCAGTAATGCGACATATTAAAATATACATTTCATCTGTTTTAGGTGTTTTGAACGTTAATATATGTTTTTATTTGCACAATAATCGTTCAACATTTCAATACTCCAAAAGATAAGACGTATTTGTGATTTTTTACAAGGAAACATTCATCTGTCAAGCAGACCAGAAGAAAACATCTAGCATATCAAACTTTACATACTTGACCCTAATGAATATTGGTATGCATCTGTTGATGTTGAAGACTGTGTAAATTTAACACATGCGTTTATATATTTATTTCCTCCCAAGGCAAACTTAGTTGTTGTAGACCTAAAATAATTCAAACATAAAGCTGGTAATAAAATTACTAAATGTTCATCCCCTGTGCATGCTTTAATATGATGAATAATACAAATAATCGTTGAAACGAAATCGAAACGAAACAAAACGAATTTAATCGACATAAAGCAAAACAAATCGAAACCATTCCAAATTACAAACAAAAACAAAATAAGCCGAATTAGCTGAAACAGAATTCTGATGCACTAAGTAAATATTTTAATGATTTTTATTACGAAGGGATATGGAGTAAATGAACATGAGACCATAACACATATGTTAACTCCAACTGCAATAATTTTAATCATCTGTATGGCCATTTCGGAAATTAATTCCTCATCAGCAGCACTGATTAGTTATTAAAAGAGATATATAATAGTTATTTGTTCTCTATCAGTTTTTAAACATCTTTCATTTTATGGTCTTCCAAACGTTTAGATTTCATCTGCACTGAAGAGACATAAGTTGTTGAAATGCGCAT
>MJUU01021479.1:0-16417 GCA_002080025.1 Modiolus philippinarum
GGGTATTTGTTCTCTATCAGTTTTTTAACATATTTGATTTTATGGTCTATCAAACGTTTAGATTTTATCTGCACTGAAGAGACATAAGTTGTCGAAATGCGCATATGCAGAACATAAATTCACAGTTACTTCGATATTTAGTTATTTACAAGCTTGGTGAAATGTACATGTTTTCTCCTTTTGCCATATTTGAGATTATTAGCGATCTTTGAACAAAAGTACGAAAAATTGTCATGGATAAATAGTTCATTATTATAAAGATTGCCCTTCCATATTTTCCCAGTGCATTCTTTATAAATCTAGGGGAAAATTGAGCACTGTGACCTTTACTTTGAATTGTGGGTTTCAAGTTTGTAGGATGCAATCTTTAATTGTGAATGAAAGGATATGAAGTAAATGTACATGAGACAAAGTCTCTACAAATACATGGTAAAACAAGCAAAAGAACAACGCTTTTATTGTTGTTCTTCATCTTGAAGTCATCACGAGGCTTTCAACAATGAGCTTTACTCATACCTCATAGTAAGTTTAAGAAGGTCCCTAACACCGGTTTGAGCGGAATTTTTTGCTTATTGTCGAACAACGCTACATCCATGTCATTCCTGGTCATGGATGTGGGGTTGTCAACAAACATTAATTAAACTGGCAAACTGCTCTTGCAATCACTGTCATGCGTTTTCCGACAAAAGCACAAGTGTCTTAAGCTAGTGGACGATTACAACATATAGACAAACACAGGGCACTCATCAAGTCGGTTGTAAGAAAACTTGGCATTATAAAACAGCGAGATGTGGGCATTTCAAACAGGTGGTCAGAATATCTTTTCGAAACTACAGTAATAAATGCAAAAACTTTGAATGTATGATAGTATAACCATGTGAGAAATTCTCTCACGAACAAGTACATCATAACTAAAATATATAGAGACTATACATCTCTCGCAGGGGGAATCTTTTTACGGACTCCACGCTGCAGGAGATACAAACTCCAATCGTAAATGGTGCATGAAAGGATATTGAGTAAATGTACATGAGACAAAGTTGTAAAAACATGCAAAAGACTAACGCTTTTATCATTGTTCTTCATCTTGTAGTCACCATCAGGCCTTCAACAATGAGCTTTGCTCATACCTCATAGTAAGTTCAAGACGGTTCCTAGCACCGGTTTGAGCGGAATTTTTTGCTTATTGTCGAACAACGCTACATCCATGTCTTTCCTGGTCATGGATGTGGGGTTGTCAACAAACATTAATTAAACTGGCAATATCCTCTTACAATCACTTTAATCCGTTTCCCGACAAAAGCACTAGTGTCTTAAGCTATTTATAACAAAATCTTATGGGTGTAAACATAAGTGTCTATACACCTTAAAGAAAAGATATATATGTTCCAGACCATACGCGTATTTTGATACTCATACGGTCCGACCGTACGCGTATGGTCGGACCATACGCGTACGGTCGGACCGTATGAGTATACGTGTACGGTCTGCTACGAGCTGGACCATATGTGTATATTTAGACCGTATGATTACAAAGAAAAAGACAGACACTACATTCATTAAGATACAGTCAAAGCTGATAGCACTAACTAATACTGAAACTTATGAATTATTATGTCTTGATAAAAATAATAAATTACTTAAATAACTGAAATGAAATGAAATAATATCAATGGTGATACATAAACTTCATTCTTACATTGAGAAATTTTGTTCGTTGAGAGGGGGAATTCCTTTTTGGAATACTGTGTAATTTCCGGTGTTATATTTCTTCAGTCGTCCCTGTACGAGATTTTGGGATTTGCACCCTTTTTGAGGTATTTGGATAAAATGTTGTTTCTAAGAGGTGGTATTCATTGATTTCAGACGAGAAAACCACATATTTCATTTTAATTAACATTTCATTTATTTTTTTACGAAACACTTTTCTTTATTATTTTATTTCAAATAACGTTCAAGTAATAAGTCAATTTTATAAAGGCATCTCCAAAACATAATTACAGTAAAGTAAATTCTTATTTTTCTCTTATATTTTCTTTAAAAAACGATTCTTAGAAAATCCTATTTAATTTATCTTTCTAAACATACGAGCTTATTTCATTATATAATATTGTATACGGTATATTGATTTATTGATATAAATTATCAAATAACACGCAAGACTGAATTAGCCAGACCGTACGCGTACGGTACGACCGTATTGGTATTTCGAAAAAATACTCGTATGGTCCGGACCGTACGCGTGCGGTCCAAATACGCGTATGGTCTGGAACATATACATAGAAAGATTCACAGATATGACATCTGCTATTTCAAAAAAGTCCTGACAACGATTTGTTCGGGATGACGGAGTAAGAAGTAAGGTTGAAGCAAGTAAACTTCTACAGCAAAATAATGAATAACAATGTCACAGTAATTGCTATATTGTGTAATATTATATAATCATTTAAATATCTATAATCTGATTTGTTCAAAGCGTTTTACATAATATAGATAATAGCGTTGCACACAGCTCGGTATAATATGAATCATAATGTGTTGGTAAGGTGAGCTACAGGTAGAATATATGATTCCGAATGCCAACAGTGATGAAAATCATCTTTTTAAACCTGTTAACATCGGGAAATCCAGCAAGACATCAGCTGGATTCGAACCCCTGCTTTGTTGTCATCTATGGGTAGGAAATGGATGGATGAAGGATACGTTGCAACAGGTAAGATACATAAGGTATATAGATAATAGCTATGTTGCAACTCTAGATTTCCTACGAGGAGGAATGACCTGGTAACCGAAGCTATATTTTTATATAGCCTAGGTGGCCGAGTGTTCAAGGGCGCTGGACATAGTGCTGGCGGTGTTGCCATAGATGACAACAAAACAGGGGTTCGAATCCAGCTGAAGACCTTGCTGGATTTTCCGATGTTAACAGGTTTAAAAAGATGATTTTCATCACTGTTGGCATTCGGAATCATATATTCTACCTTTGCAGCTCACCTTACCAACACATTATCATTCATATTATACAGAGCTGTGTGCAACGCTATTATCTATATACCTTATGTATCTTACATGTTGCAACCTTATCCTTCTTCTATCTATTTCCTACCCATCTAATGTTCATCGTGTACTATGTTACAACTCTAGATTTCTTACGAGGAGGAATGACCCGGTTACCGATAGCTATATTTTCATATACCCTAGGTGGCCGAGTGGTCTAGGGCGCTGGACATAGTGCAGGCGGTGTTGCCATAGATGACAACAAAGCAGGGGTTCGAATCCAGCTAAAGACCTTGCTGGATTTTCCGATGTTAACAAGTTTAAAAAGATGATTTTCATCACTGTTGGCATTCGGAATCATTGTTTTTTTTGTGTGTGTGTGTGTGTGTGTCTAACGTCATTGCTTTCTGTGTTTTCGTTTTTGCCGTGTCTTTGGACTTCGATTGTTTGTGAATTTCACTCCTTTGTTCCTTCGGTATTCTACTGCCGTTGTTATATTCTACCTTTGCTGCTCACCTTACCAACACATTATCATTCATATTATACAAAGCTGTGTGCAACTCTATTATCTATATACCTTATGTATGTTATCTGTTGCAACCGTATCCTTCTTCTATCTATTTCCTACCCATCTAATGTTCATCGTGTACTATGTTACAACTCTAGATTTCCTACGAGGAGGAATGACCCGGTTACCGAAAGCTTTATTTTTACATAGTCTAGGTGGCTGAGTGGTCTAGGGCGCTCGACATAGTGCAGGTGGTGTTGCCATAGATGACAACAAAGCAGGGGTTCGAATCCAGCTGAAGACCTTGCTATATTTTCCGATGTTAACAGGTTTAAAAAGATGATATTCATCACTGTTGGCATTCGGAATCATATGTTCTACCTTTGCAGCTCACCTTACTAACACTTTATCATTCAGTTTTACATAATATTTGATATTTTGTTGGGTTAATCGGTTAATGTTGGATCGCATAGGAAGGTCTACCGGTAAACAAGAAAAAATCGTCATAATATAACAATTACCACCCTAAATAGTTTATGACCCAGTGGGGTCTCTCCCCACGAAATTAAGGTCACCCTCGAACAAACTCTCTTTTGACCTTACTTTTTCGAGGAGAGAATTCGCTTGGTAACACACTGTATATGGTGATAATTGGATAATATCCTACTTCAAGTAAATTTCTGAAAATTTGATTGGTCAAAAGATGTCACGTGTTGACCGCATATATGCTTTATGGGGTGATTGAAAACAAACAGTTAGTGGCAGCCATTACACGACGTCACCATGTAAATTTCCATCCGTTTGTATCGAAAACCAAATTTCATTGAAATCGGGCAATGTTGAAGTTTCCCGCCTTTTTTGGTGGCCATTTTGAAAATTGCGGTCAAAGGACAATTTTCAACACCAGTTTTGAAGTCGCCACAGCATGGCAAACATTTTATCAATTTACACTTAACCTTCATCTTCTGTAGTTTTGGAAATAAAAGACGAAAAATACGAAAATTTTGAAAATTCCGTGAAAAAAGGGCAATAACTCCCACAAGGGTTTTTGGATTTTCCTAAAAATTTCAGGGTGAGTAAATCTTGATATCATGAATCTTTTTGCAATTTACACTTGAAATCTTTCTATTACTCTTTTCGAAATAAAAAAATTGTAGGGAAAAGGGGCCATAAATCCGAGATGGATTTCAGATTTTTCAAAATTGCAGGTTTAGCATTGGACTGTATGGGAAAAATCACATTTTCATCTTCTCCTCTGAAACCGTTGAGGCAAATTCAACCAAACTTAACAGGAAAGATGTTCTTTACAAAGATTGCTCATTTTGTTCCGATCCGACAAAAACATGGCAGCCAGCGCAGAACTTAGGTTTAACTGTGGACCTTTTTTGAAAATCCTATTTTCTTAAACCACTATAATAAGCGAATTCAACCAAATTTACAGGAATTATGAACGGAAGGTACTTTACAAAAATAACTCATTTCATTTTGATCCAACAAAAAACATGGCCTCCATTGCAGAACATAGCTCAACATTCGAGTGTATGAGATAATCATCCTCTCTGAGATAATTATCCTTTTCATCATCTTCTCTGAAACTATTCCAGCAATTTTAACTAAATGTGTAGAAGGTCTTTTGCAAAATCGCTGATTTCATTAGGATCAGACAAAAACAACAGGTGCCATAGCTAAACATTAGACCCAATTGGTAAAAATTATCATTTTTGGTCATGCATGGCATAGATGCATTTTGTCAGGTGAGTTATACAGGCTCAGTCTCTGAGCCTTTAGCTTTTTTTCACATCCATCATCAGCCTGCGGTCATTAAATTATCCCTTGAGTCTTGCGGCTCTCGGCCTGATATTACGACCTTGGGCTGATAAAGGATATTATATGAAAAATGCCATGTAATAATCTATGAATAACCTTTGCTAATATTGTCACACATTGCAAGGAAGGGGCCGGGCTAACGAAAACTTAGTAAAAATTAATAAATTTCAATAAAGTAAATTGAACCTAATTTTCTTTTAGTATTGCAAAGTCCATTGTTTATTTGCAGGATATATACGCGATGTGAAAGTGTATTTTATTCATTTTGAGGACATGATGTTATAATGTATTATTGATTATTTAAAATTTTTCAAGCATATTTTCAGGATACATCTTTGATGTTATTATGTAATATTTATTTTTAGGATACGTTGGTGATGCTTTATTTTTTTTCAGGATTTATCCGTGATACAACTGGAGACTATGATTTGTCCTTCTTTTGTACATCGGCAGCTTTGTTTGTGTCAAGTACTTTATTTGTAATAACAATGATATACCGACATTATCAGATCAAAGGTCAACAAGGAAATGGATTAGAATCATAATGACGGAATGGCGTCAACTAAAGAAGAAGAGAAAATTCCTTAGCCTACTATGACAAATAAAAGAAATTGAACAGGATCCGTTATATGGAAAACACCAGATTTATGTATTTATATTTATAAATAATTTTTATCTTTTTTTTTACTCATTGTTCAAGTACTTTACATAAAATCAAGTTAAGATTATTTGTAATTTCAGTAAATTCTGATTGAAAAGAGTAATTTTACTTTATTCAATGATATTAATAAGAAAAATAATTACTCAATAACTTTATCATAACGGACATTATGAACACCTCTTTTTAAACATATTGGTAAGATGTTGTTTACGTAAATATATAATATTTATATATATTTTTTTTAACTTTTTTATTTTAAAATAATTAGTTATATTTCTTCAAGTCGTGAAACAACGGCAGGAGAATAGGGTCTGTAAGTCTCGTCATGTGACTCACGAGAAACCACGATAAACAGGCAATTCGAAAATGTTTCCCTCCAAAAACATGACGTCTGAAGATTATGACGTTCACATTTTTGTTTGAAACGTCAGATATCTTTGTTTAAAATGTAACTTCTGGGTACTATTTTTGATCCCGGAAGTTCCAAAATTGTACGAGACTTACAGGCCCTATATGGATGGATGTTACACTAAATAAAGTACAGAAATATGGCAACAAAATAAGGAAACTGTAGAACAAAGACCAGAGACATAGACAATCCAATATATAAAATAGTCACTCCTGTTGACATAATATGCTGCTGTAGGAGGGAAGTTTTACTTATATTGATACTTCCTTGGCTTGAACTAAATTTTCAAATTAACTTAATCAGTTCGTGACACAGGGAAATAAGAAAAATATCTATTTTTATTCAAACTTTGAAAGGGTTCAAACAGATTGACTGTTTGTCACAAAGTAACACAGTTTTGTAAGTGTAAGTTTCACTTAATATAAAACAACAACAAGAAACAAAAACAAAAATTTACAAAAAAAAATAAACAAACAATTAAAACATAAAAGGCAAGCAAGAGAAAAGAAGTAATCAATTTTTTTCTTTATTTGTTAACCATGGAGATAAGAAGCACAGTTTTCAATTATCAGTAAATTGAAGTAATCGTATTCATTAGCAGCAGCCATTAGTGGATTGAGTGCCATTAAAATTTCAAGGTATAAAGCTATAGTCTTAAGCTGAAAACACTTTGCACTTCTTAAATTATTGGTTTCCATATCATATGATAACGCTAATACTTAATTGTATTTGCTTGCATTTAAAACTCATTCAGCAATATCATGTAATCAACATTCTCATACAAGAATAAGGACTAATTTTTTAGACATATAATTATATACTTGATGGACTCTCTGTGTGGAACAAGCAACTTTAAGCAGTTGCTAATCTTAATTCTGTTTAAACGATAACAAGGCTTTTGAACGATGGATATTTCTTCAACAACACTTCTTACAATATAACTGGTACCGAAGCTAAAAAGCTAAGTTCATTTCAAAGTCCACCTTCAACTTTATTACATGTAGCTTAATTGTTGTAGGGAAGAAGAACAAAAACATTTTCAAGAAAAGATAAAAAAAAATTACTTTTTTTCAGAAAACAATTACCCTTACCAAACCATCAAAAAATGCATGGTACAGTCGTCAGCTGCTGGAAAAATAGACATTACTGATTTTTGGATTTCGTTTGGTTTTATGCATTTTAAACATTTTTTTTTAAATTATGGATTTCCTTTGTTTGGGTTCTAGTGCTGCTGATGAGGAATTAATTTCCGAAATGGCCATACAGCTCATTAAAATAATTGCAGTTAGTGTTAACATATGTGTCATGGTCTCATGTTCATTTACTCCACATCCTTTCGTAAAATATTTTTGTCTAATCTTTCGGCTAGCCGGAAAAATAGACATTTCGTTTGAAATAGTACGGTTTTAACCCCCTCCCCAAAATGTTGCCATCACTCCTGGCTTGCAATATAGCAGCGGTGTAGGATGTTCCCTTAGAACAGAGAAAAATGTCTGAAAGTTGTAGTAATTCGGATGTCTTATGCAGCCAGTACTCATGTGCTGGCACGAAAACCATTTTTTTTTGGAAACTTACAACAGCGAAATTAAAGAAAATATGTGTAAAACTGAGGAGTATTTCCCACTTGTATAGTTCTGTTCTTAGCTGATTTTGGCTTTCCTATTAAGACCTAATTTGTAACTTGTTCTCCATCAGCTTTTACACATATTTTGGTTTACTGATTTCCAAATGCTTTGATTTGAGTCTGCATTGAATAGACATAAGTTGTTGAAATAGCCATATGAAGAAACTTAATTCACAATAACTTCTGTATTTTTTTATTTATTATATCTATAGCGGTTCTAGTTTATGTAGCTGCTAGTGGCAAGTCGGGTATTAATTAAAAAAATTGTGGTACCAAATTGCATTTCTTGGCTTTTTTGGACCTATTTAATTTTGGGGGGCATTATAATGTACATGACTCGGGATATGGCAACTGGTTACGACAAAAGCAATTTTAATACGAGGCAATTATTCAAACTATTTTTAAGTTTACTGGTACAAATAGTGATATCAAACTTGCTGCTATTAAAAAGAAGCGTTTTTGCAAGTACATTCGACCTACTCAAAAAATGTCAGCCTCCGCATCAAAGGTTATAGGCTTCATCCGGTACGGGAACATATTGTATAGGAGTGATGAGATTATGTTGACGGACAGAAAGAAAGAAAGCCTTGGAAATTGTATCGCTTGTTACCGGAAACTGTATATTATTTTGCAATAATGGCAAATCTTTTGATACGAGATTGTTGATAAAAAATGACCATATTATAGTATTATTGCGTAATGCTTTTTTCCATATTGGCATCGTAATAGATCCTAGGTAAGCCTCGAGCGCTCGACTTATTATCTCGAGCTCTCGACTTATATTGTCGAGCGCTCGACTTATTATGTCGATCGCTCGACTTGTTGTCTCGAGCGCTCGACTTATTATGTCGAGCCCTGGGCATATTTTATTTCCAATTCCGGATTCTTTGTAGATTAAAATGATATTTAATACATTTGTCACTTCTTATACATGACCCGGCACTTGAGCTAGGGGGTTAGGGGCTTCCCCCGTCTACTGAGCTAGTCGGTGGCGTCGCTAGGTTGTGGATAGGGAATACACTTCCGCTTGGGGCGGGGAAGCCAGGTTCAAAATACAGAAAGCCCGGCCGCCAACAGCTGTAGGCAAAGAAAAAGGCCACGCTCTGTGCAGAATAAAGATCCCTTCTATATATTTCGATACTGAAGAGCAGGCCTTTGGGACCGTATAAGAGCTTAAATTTCCAACCCTTCCCTTCTCCAATTTCGTTGCCCGGTTGTCCCTTGGTTCTTTCTGTCCACTCGGCAATATTTTAGCTATATCAGGACGAGAACAAGTTATAATAAATTCAAACATTAATCGGAAAGAAAACATGTTTTGTTTTGGGTCGTTTTAACCTGGATATGGGATGTTGTCTCCTTGACATTTACCCCGTTTCCTTTCTTTTTCATATAAAGAATCAAGGTGGGAGGGATAACCGGGCAACGATTTTTAACTGCCACTCGAAAATGGGCCTACTCTTCAGTATCGAAATATATAAAAGGGATCTTTGTTCTGCACAGAACGTGACCCTTTCTACCCCGTCGCCAGCGACAAGGTATTCCCGAATCAACCACGGGGGATGCGCCCCCCCCCCGAGCAGCTCTGCACACAGAGAAAGCCCCTGATCTCCTGGCTCAAGTGCCGGGTCATGTATTAGAGGTTACAAATGTATTAAATATCATTTCAATCTACATTGGAATATAAATATGTCGAGCGCTCGACATAATAAGTCGAGCACTCGAGATAATAAGTCGAGCGCTCGACATAATAATTCGAGAGAACGACATTAAAGTTGTATGCTCCAGATAATAAGTCGAGCGCTCGACTTAATAGGTGGAGAGCTCTACATAATAAGTCGAGCGCTCGACATAATATGTCGGGAGTTCGAGAAAAAAAGTCGAGGGCTCGACATAATATTATGAAAAAACAAGATTTTGTGTGTCCTAAATGTACCACCGTACACTGTAAAAATGTTGTTTAGATTTAAAACTCAATCCTAAACACTTTTTTGTGTTCGTTTTTAAGCACCTAAACATGTTTAATTTCCGAAATGGCCATACAGCTCATTAAAATTATTGCAGTTGGAGTTAACATATGTGTTATGATCTCATTTTCATTTACTCCATATCCTTTCGTAAAATATTTAGAAGCAAAGAAAGTGTTTAGGTCTGATATTAGGTGTTTAGACATAAAAATGTTTAGATAGTAGGTGTTTTTGTTGAACTTTTATTTACTTGGGATTTGGGGGCAAAGAAAGTGTTTAGGTCTGATATTAGGTGTTTAGACCTAAACATGTTTAGATATTAGGTGTTTTTGTTGAACTTTTATTTATTTGGGATTGGGGGGGGGTTATTTATTAAAAAATATTCTTCTCTTCAGTCTTGTTCAATTCAAGGAAGTTGTCGACACTCCAATTCACAAGTGCAGCTTCCATTACCTAAATTGAAATAAAAAGAAAATTAAACATTCTTAAAAATATTCATGCAAAAATAGTATTCAGTCACTTAAAATAAAAAAATGCTTGTATTAAAATAAATGTCATATATTAGGAAACATTCCTTAAAACATTTCCTAAAAATAAAAAGTAGTTACATGCTCATGAGAATGAGAGGTTATTGTCAAAATCAGTGCAAAGTATTTGAAAACAAAGAAGAATTAATAAATCATTAAGTATCAAACTTATTTAACATCAACTAGTATCAAATACTAAAGACAAAATGTGTCTGTTTTAAAGCAGTATCTCCTCAACAAAAGAAGCTGGGTTCGTCACAGGCTTTGTTTATCGCCACGTTTCCATTTTCAAAATCAAACGAAGAAAGACCACAGCACCTTCTACACGGGCAACAACTCTGATTATAAAATGCCTAAATATGTTTAGATCTAAAAACGTTTAGGAAAGTGTTTAAATACATTCTCGATGTTAAGTCAAGATGGTTTGCGTATCTAAACATTTTTAAATCCTAAACGTGTTTAGCATTTAACACGTTTCAACAATAAAGTGCTAAGAATTTAAACACATTCCTAAACACCAGGCATGGGGCGAATTACATTGTAATGTAATGCATTATATTACAGTTACATTTGAAAATTTAGCATTATATTACAATTACAATTACTTCGGTTTTTTAAAGTAATGCATTATATTACAATTATTGTATAAAAGTAATGCATTTAATTACACATTACATTTTTCAAATTTTATCAAAAAAAAGAAACGGTTAATCATTCTTTTGCAAGTTATTTACAGTGAATACTGTGAACATGTTTATATAGCAGGAAAAAGACCAAACTCAGTCATCTTTTTAAAACTGATGGTATTGCTTCTCTTGAAAATAATGCAGATTCATTAAAAAAAATTACAAGTGAAAAGATCCATCCTCCTAGTTGAAATTTCTGTACTTGTGTATTTTGTTCCATTATATGTAATTTATTTACTGTATTATCTCTTTTACTGTGTATATGTAGTTTACATTTTTCCCCTTTTTCAAAATTTTTCTGTTACAATTTTGAAATTTACAATTAAAATTAAGCCTTAGGATTTGTTAGGGTAGATACATGTTGGTTTATTTCACCTTCACTGTGTTCCGTTTATGTGATCTTTTCAAAATTTAAAGATTGAACTTTATATGTAGTTTATGAGAAAAGGGTTCAGTTCAGTTTCAGATCCATATATTATTCATGGTTGATTTCTTATAACTGACACTTTAATTAACACCATTTAATGCCATAAATCCAATTGTCAAAGGAAATGGTTTAACTGAAATGTAAACTAATTAAGAGTTTTAAATGTGACACTCATTGATCTTTGAACTAATTATACTTTGATCACTAGAAGCTTTGTGTTTGTTTGGTAAAATAAAGATTGCAAATTTTCAAAACTAGAATTGAAATTAGATGTTTTTCATAATAAAATTTAGAAATGAATACTAAATATTTTTATTCATGTATTTTAAATAAGTTGCAAAGCTTGCAGGTATAAGAGAAAAACAATGTTCAAAATTTACACGGAGTTCCAATATATTTCACTTAAACATTTTTTTATAGTTGAAAAGCTTTACCAGAAGTTTCAAAGTAGAAAAAAGTAATGCTATGTAATGCCATGTAATGCTTAAATTACAGGCATTTGTAAAATGTAATGCATTATATTACAATTACATGTAATGCTAAAAAAAAAGTGGCATTACACATTACATGAATTACTTTGTAATAATGTAATGCATTACAGGGCATTACAATTACACATTAGCATTACCCCATGCCTGCTAAACACATATTTAGATCTAAGGTGTTTGCTGTTTTCCTGTTTTTTGTAATGTCTTAAAAGTGTTTAAAACCTAAACACCGTTTTTACAGTGTAGTTTTGCAAAATTTGCAAAAATAATAACATATCGTTTTTTAAACAAAATCTATGGATTTAGTAAGAAGATATAATGGAAAAAGCGACAAATTTGTATACAAATTCTTGATTTGCCAGTATATTCTTTGTATTTTTCAGACAGCTCTGCAATACAAGCAAATTCGGTGATCCCCCTTTTTTATTACATTTATTGATGTCTTACACTCATACCTAACTCTATGCAAAATTTTAAAAAATTATATGGATTGGTTGTAGCCTGACTCTTGACCTTAACTGAATACCTTATCATTACCATAAGACAGTTAATGTTGTGTGGAATTTTATTTTAAAAAATAACAATTTAACCATATATCTTACTACTTAGCTTTGTATAGTAGCACTGGAACATTTTCAAGGGTTTAGATTTTTCATCTCCTTCCTAAATTTTGCTGCCATAAAACTTCTTTTATTAAAGAAGCAAAGATAACAGGAAACGCTTACAATGGCCGAACATTACAATCACATGCCACAATCCACCAGGGAACTGCACACGAAAAACAATAAAATGACAAATGACAAACATAAACAACGATAGGAATTCGGGATAGCCGGACTTGGTACCGGCACTGGCGGCAGCTAGCGGTAGGGTTAAACCGGTTTATGGGTACCCAAACCTCCCCTTTCTTTATCCCGTTTCCCTACAGTATAATAAACATACAAATAAAACCCAATACAGGTAGACCACTAACTCCAAGACCACATTCTTGAAAAGGAAAGAACAAGACAAAACGTAATTTAGAAAGATGGGTCAGGGAGTGCTCGCCGCTAAACTGCCGCTTAGCTCAAGGAGCCTAGTCTGCTGGTAAAACACTGTCGCACTTCAGAATATTAATCAAATTCAAAACTTCCCGAAGGGTTTGGTAAAGAATTGTCATGGATATCAGTAGACATCGGCAGTATCAGTGAGAGGCCAGTATAATTGAAAAATCTTCAGGTCATTGGATCCCAAAGCCAGTTTAACTGAATCATTAAGAATATCCGGTCAATATCCCTATTACGTAAAGAATGTAAGTAACGTCCCAGTTTTTCTGGATTTTGTATCAGTTTTTGACATTTTTGAACATTTCCGTAAAAATGAGGGTGAGAAATACCCTTAGTAATAAGCTGTTTGCGAGTCGCATTACATTAAGATATCAAATGTTCATATCTTCTATAAAACTTCTTAAATGTGTTTATCAATTTATGAAATCTGTAACCTTGTTGTAAAATATTTTACGAAAGGATATGGAGTAAATGAACATGAGACCATAACAAATATGCTAACTCAAACTGCAAGAATTTTAATGAGCTGTATGGCCATTTCGGAAATTAATTCCTCATCAGCAGCACTAGAACCCAAACAAAGGAAATCCATAATTTCAAAAAATGTTTAAAATGCATAAAACCAAACGAAATCCGAATAATCAGTAATATCAAATATAGCTAAGGACAAAACTACGATGGAGGGAGTTAATCCTTACGTTTTAGAATTTACATAAATTTAGATAATAGTCATTGAACAAAGTGTACACATGAGATATTATCTCATGTACAAGTACACCATATCTAAGAAAAATAAAGAGTAAAGTTTGGATGTAATAGTTAGGTTACGTTCATCAAAGTCGTATATGATTATGGAATACACTTATTCCATAATCATTAAAACATCCACCCCCAAATTTTGCTGTAAACATATCTTAGCTGTTTGGTGGTCGATGGATCATCTTTCATGTTTTGAATGAAACTTGGACAGTTTTACCCTTTATTGTTTGACTGTGTGGGAGTATTTCAACATATAAATTCAGCACTTTGTAAATATAAACTGAGTGGTTCCAACTTGCAGATAGGGCCCAAAAAGTGGAAAATTTAAGCACTGTTCTATGGTTTTTAATGGGTCCGTGTTGTTCATATTTGTGTGTATGTGTCTTCATTTGTCTTTTCCGTGCCGTGCTCGTGTTGTGTTTCTGTTTCTTTGTTGCTTCCAATGTTGCCCTTTTCTTTGTATTCTTCGTTTTGGATTGACGGTTCGGTTTTCACTTACTCTATTATTGTGTCTACCGAACGTACAACAAAAAAATTTCAAATAAATAAATAAATAAATAATAATCTTTATTTCAAAAGAATAACCCCATTAGCCGAAACTAATCTCCCTGGGGGTCCTCAAATTCAAGCATAAATCATAAAATTACATATAATATATACAAACAGCTTGCCATATAAGGTGTATAAAACAATTCAATTTTATTTTATTAAGATTCATATATACTTATTCTAGTATTTTGCAATCTAAACCATTTAAAAATTATGCATAACTTTTTTCTATAAACTGTTTAATTGATTTGCAAACTTTCAAATCATATAGTAAGCTGTTCCAAATTTGTGATACAGAATATAAAAATATTTTTTCAAAGAATTTGTATTTGGTTTTGGTAAAGTTAACATGCTGTTACTTTTGGAACGTAAACTATAATTAGTGTTATCAACAAAATGAAATTTATCGTGCAAATACGACTTATATACAAGAATAGCCTTTTGATAACAAATTCTCTTTTCAATAGCTAACCATTTTAAAGAATTAAAGAGTAGAGAAGAAGCAGTCATTAAATCAGCTTCTAATATAACTCTTGCTGATTTTTTAAGGAGTCTATTGAGCTTTTCAACCCCATTTGTATTACAATTTCCCTATACTGTACAACAATACTCAAAATAAGGTAATATATATGAATCAAAATATAACATTCGTACATGCATTGGCAAAAATTTACGAATTTTTTTAAGCAAATTAATTCTATTTGATACTGTCCTTGATACCTTGTTGATTTGATCTGTCCATGTTAAATGACTATCAATAAACAGACCCAATAATTTTTCAGATGTCACTTGCTCAATTCTTTCATTTGATATAAAAGTATTTAAATAAAAACTGGTGTTACTCCAATAATCGTTGCTTTACATTTCGCAGGATTAAGCTTCATACTGTATTCTGAGCAACATTTTTCTATCACATCAATATCTTTCTGTAGCTTTTTATTTAAATCATCAACATCATTACCTTTTGCATGTAAAGTAAAATCATCTGCATATAAATCCAAAGAAGAATTTTCTATATTCAAAGGCAATACATTGACATATAATATGAATAACAAAAGCCCCAAAATTGATTCCTGTGGTACACAAGTTTTAATGCACATCTCATTAGATATAGAATTACTAATTCTAACTTTTTGTTACTTTTCTGTTAAATACGATTTAAACCATTCAGGGTACTTTGTGACATATTATGTATTTCCAATTTTTCTAGTAAAATAGCATGATTAACTAAATCAAACGCCTTTTTAAGTCTAAAAATAATGCCCCATTAATGTAACCGTTGTCAATATTAGTAAGCCATTCATCCGTTAGTTTGTTAATGCAGTAGCACATGAATGCATTGGTCTAAACTCAGACTGCGAACTATGAAACAGATCATTCAAGTATTTGTATAAAGTTTCATAATGATCTTGCAGAGAGAGGGCAATACTGCAACAGGTCGATAATTATTAGCATTTTGTTCATCGCCTCAAGATAGGACTATGTATTTTTTGTAAATATATGGGAAAATACCACTTTTTAAACTAAGATTAAATATATACGTCAGTGAAGGAGCTAAGACATTGTTACACATACTCAAAATCCTAGGTCCTATTTCATCTAAACCTGTTGCCTTAGATTTGTTGAGGTTTTTTAAGTATAATTTTACGTCAAGTATGCTCAATTCAGGCACACTAAATTCAAGAATTTTATCTTTACCTTTACTTTTAACATACGATATAAGTTTGGTATAATCTATATGTACATTATCTAAATCAACTAACCCTTCAGAAATATTTGCGAAGTGTTCATTAAATGCACTTGCAATTCCATTGTCATTTGTAATAACTTCATTTTTGTAATTTAAAGCTTTCACTGAGCTCTGTTGAAGTTTTTGATTTAAGCATTTCATGTATTTCCATATAGTTTTACTGTCTCTGCAGTTTGATATAGCATTCTGAAAAAA
>MJUU01021479.1:16452-30010 GCA_002080025.1 Modiolus philippinarum
GTATTCTTTACTCTTTTTAGTTTTTTAGGGGCGTGTTTGTCTAAAGTATCTGTAAACAATTTATACCAAAGATCAAGAGCTTCATCTACATTACACAATGATTCAACTAGATATAACGGGGTAACAACATCTCCAATAAATTTATTTCCATCGAAATTTTGAAATGATCAAAGGGAACACATTATGGACTATTTTGAGAAAATATTGTTATTTATTGGACCAATAGTGTAGGGGTGAGGGTATTAGGAAAAGTTATCGGCAAAAGTTTGATAAATCTTCAAATTTGTATGGTCTGCTGTCTAATTTATATTCTACGTCAAATTCACAATGACTGTATCAATTTTCATTGTGTGCTATTTCTTTGCTATTTTTTGTGCTTAAAACAATAATTAATTATAAAAGAAGAGATAATTGCAACCATCTACTTCAATGGCCGAAAGTCACAATCACATGCCACAATTCATAAGGTTACTGCACAAGAAAAATACCAATAAAAGTCATAAAACAAACATAAACAACAATGGGAACTCGGGATGGCCAGACTTGGTACCGACAACAGTAAAAGCTAGCGATAGGCTTAAACCGGTTTATAGCTGCTCGTCTACTGCGTTTATCTATAAAATATTAAACATACAAACTAAACACAATTACTAGGAGACCACAATCTTGACAGATCAAGAAATGCTCGCCGCTAATCTGCCGGTTAGCTAAAGGAGCCATGTCTGCTGGTTAATCTGTCGCACTACGGAAGAAAAATTAACTCAAACTTCCCGAAGGTTTTGGTAAAGAATTATTATGTTTTTGAGAAGACATCGGCATTATCAGTGAGAGGCTAGTATATATGTAAAATCTTCAGGTCAATGAATCCCAAATCCAAACAGTCTAACGGATTTATGCAGAGTATGAAGTCAATATCCCTTAAATAATGTAAGTTGTATGTCCCGGTTTTTCAGGAGTTTTAGTCGGTTTTTGGCATTTTTCAACAAGACAACCTTAAAAACGTGGATGGGAATTGCCCTGAGTAATTAGCTGCTTGCAAGTCACGCCATATTTTGATATCAAATAACTAAATACCGAAGTTACTGTGAATTTAATTTCGGCATATTCGCATTTCGACAACTTATGTCTCTTCAGTGCAAATAAAATCTAAACGTTTGGAAGACCATAAACTCAAAGGTGTTTAAAAACTGATAGAGAACAAATAACCAATATCATCTAAATGTAAAGCAAAAATCAGCCAAGGACAGAGCTGTGCACGAGGGAGATACTCCTTAGTTTGCAACAAAATTTACAAAATTTAGATATTGTAATGTTGGTATCTACTAAAAAACTAGAACTAGAACATGAGCTTCACAATTTATTAAATATGTAACCTTAGATGAAATAATAAATTTATGTTCATTAAAATCGTCAACAGTAGAACAAACGCAGTGGAGATAAATATACCCCGTATGATCGAGCTAGAGGAACGTCGCCCTCAAGAAATGGGAAATAATTAATAGTGAAGTCAAGGCCATCTCTTTTATCATATATTTTAGTTTTAATTTTAAAGGGTCAATAATGGTAGTAATATCCAGAGAAGGGCAGTATTTTTAATCATCGTTAGCTTTATTAATTTTTTTTTTCTATTAGATAGACGAAATCGTGGGCATTGTCAATATAGTAAGGATAATGTCAATACACCTGCTGTAACAGTTATCATTGAAAATTGAAATAATTTTAGCACGGTTTTGCACTGTTCCATTCTGTAGTTCTTTTCATTAGGTTCAGAAATAGATCTGCAATTAGAGGTGAACAATGGGACTTCAAATGACCTGTTTATAAAAATATTGCCGAAACGAACAAAATTGATGTTTTGCCTTAATCATATTATCGCAAGTCCAGGAACATTGATTGTTGTTAGTGATATTAGAGAAGAATCCGTGCTTTTTTACAACCTATGAACTTCAGAACAGAAAATTTAAAAGACTATTTAATAAATTGTCAACACTTTGATGAATAACTAAATACCGAAGTTACTGTGAATTTACTTTCTGCATATGCGCATTTCGACAACTTATGTCTCATCAGTGCAGATANATGTTTAAAAACTGATAGAGAACAAATAACCAATATGATCCAAATGTAAAGCCAAAATCAGCTAAGGACGGAGCTTTGCATGAGGGAGATACTCCTTAGTTTTAAACAAAATTTACAAAGTAAGTGAGAACCGAACCGTCAGTCTAAAAAGAACAATCCAAGGACAATGGCAACGTCGGAAAAACAAAAAAACGAAGACATAACATGGGCATGTTACAAAAATTAGATATTGTAAGGTTCCAAATATAATCGGTTTTCGGGTCAGCACCGAAGTACTGACTACTGGGCTTGTGAATACCCTCGGGGACTAACAGTCCACCAGCAGTGACATCGACCCAGTGGTAACAAATAACTAAATACCGAAGTTACTGTGAATTTACTTTCTGCATATGCGCATTTCGACAACTTATGTCTCATCAGTGCAGATAAAATCTAAACATTTGGAAATCAAAATGAAATCAATTTGTGTGGAAGGGTTGCACAAAGTGTGAAAGCAGAGATTCACCTGAGCCTGTATTGCTGAACTAGACACCATCAGCCTATTGGGCATGTTTTTTTAACTTTAAAAGAGGAGCACCAAAGGACTATTGCAGTCAAGTTTTGTTCATTTGGCTAAATCGCAAAATTTTCGTGATCAAAAGGCTATATCTCCTACATCACTTTTTGAATTCGTCTCAGGATTGTAGGCTAGTTGGATCTTCACAAAGCAAATGCTTTATCACTCGACCTGTATCTTTTGCAATTCTGAAAAGGCGAAAAACGTAAACACGGTTGAATTTTGATGAATAAAGGAAAAAACTATTCCATGAGTCCCTGAATTTCTTGACAATTACTCAAAAAAAGGTTTTCGGATAATCTTCAATATTGCAAGATGGGCAGATCTTGCCATTCTGAACAATTATGATCTGTCTGAATTTTTTATATTCGCAATGGTTTTCGAGTTATAGGCTAAAAACTGCAATTTTACACCAATGTTCTATTTTTAGCAACATTGGTCATGTTGTTTGACTTGCGGAAAAATCCAACACAAATTTGAGAAGCTATATCCTGGTGGTGGTTCAGACCAATATTTAACGAAAGGATATGGAGCAAGTAAACATGAGACCACAGCACATATGTTAACTTCAACTGCAATAATTTTAACAACTGTATGGCCATTTCGGAAATTAATTCCTCAAGTATAGTTTCAGAAGAGGGATTTTTTTTTAATTGTTGATGGACGACAGACGCATAGTGATGGCAAAAGCTCACATGGCCTTTTAGGCCAGGTTAAAAAAATCATAACTGTCAATCGATGGAACTGGTTTTTTTTCCCTAAAACAACAATAGAAAGTTGTTCACATTAATTGACAGTTAAATCACTAACATGGTTAAATGAATGGATAAATAAGTGGTAGAACATTTATTCCCATGTCGAAATAAAACTATACTTGTGGGGATTTTATGAATCGTAGGGACCAAGTACATAGAAGCGAAAGTGTTATCTTCAAGCGTAGGACACTTACGACCAATTTTGTTGGTAATTCACCAAGACATTTTAGAAATGCTCAATGTGCTCTCTGTTCTCATTATTCCGACCAACTTTGATGACACTTGGAATAGATTCACACGAATTTACAAAAAGCCGCCTATAGCTAAGGACCATTGGAAAACATGTCATTACATTGGCGAAGATGTTCAGAGATTAGAAATACGTTACCCACAGCATAAAATGTTTATTTATGTTTCCTATTAGCTCTATTGGATAAGGTTTTAATTATCGAGACACAGCTTTGATGCGGACTGTCCAACTTAACTATGTTATGTTCCAATAGTCCCAGTTTTTTAAATATCATTTCAATATGTTTCCAATCCTTTTTTGAATTTGCTGTACTGTACTTCAGGTAACTTAGAATACACTACAAATAATAAAAATAATACATTGTAAACAGGTTTGTTTCTGATTTGGAATTTTTTTTTCGATATAAATAAACATTCAAAAACACGATATGGACCTGCATATGTCATGTTTTTATGCAGCAACACAATCAAAATTAAATAATGCTAAATATACAGCTAATTATAAAACAAACCTAAGAATCTACGCAGAAACTCGAATATCATTTACCTAGTGTAAGGGCAAGGGATCACATTTTGCGTTAGAATATGGTTTTTCAAGATAAGTCTGGAATACAAATTATTAGTTATAGCAAGGGTAACATAAAATGTGACCAACAATATAATGCGTTCAACGTTAGACAGGCTGAAGGAAGTTCATCACTGGATGTCAGTTCAAGGGCAATCAAAGAAATTCAACAGGGCAAAGGTGTAAGGTAAATAAGTTCACGTATAACGCCTTACTAGGTAAGTAATCTTGTTTTTCATTACTCATAAATTAACTTTTTGTGTTAGGAATGTATTAATCGTAATGGTTGATATATTCGTTATCGTAAAATAAGAAAATTTTTGATGAAATACCACTGCTTTAGATATTTCATAATGAGGAAACAAATATGCCCTCAATTTAAAAACAATTTATGGGATAATAAAATAAGCCAATTGAACGATAGCCAATTATAAATTTCCAAATGAATATCGGAGCAACAACGAAAATTCATAAATCAAGAATGCATCTGAAAATTTTAAATACATACTGGCCTCTCACTGATACTGTCGATGTCTACTGAAATATATGATGATTCTTGACCAAATCCTGCGGGAAGTTTTGAGTTTGATTTTCTTCCGTGGTGCGGCAGTGTTTTACCAGCAGACTAGGCTCCTTTAGCTAGCCGGCAGTAGTGGCGAGCACTCCTTGACCCATCTTCCAAAATTACGTATTGTCATATTCTTTCCTTTCAAGATTGTGGTCATAGAGTTAGTAGTCTATCTGTATTGGGTTTTATTCGTATGTTTACTTAACTATATGGAAACGGGACAGGTAAAGGGGAGGTTTGGGTACCCATAAACCGGTTTAACCCTACCGCTGGCTTTTGTTAGTGCCGGTGTTATATTGTCATTTTCCCCCATGCTAGATTTTCCCCGGGAAAAAATGAGATCATTCTCATTTTTCCCCCAGGGAAAATTGAGATCATTGTCACTTTTCCCCCACGGAAAACTGACAATACGTATACGTATTGCCATTTTTCCCCCGTGCTGATTTTTCCCCATACAAATTTATTGTTATATAACACATATAAGCAATGAAGGGATATGGAGTAAATGCACATGAGACGTAGTCTCGACAAATACATGGCAAAAATGAGCGATGGAACAACGCTTTTATTTTTTTTTCTTCATCTTGAAGAACATATGTCTTTTCTATCTCAACTGTTCTGACATGACGTCCGAGCTTTGATCAACAACTGATTAGAGACATATATGCATATACATGCCTCTGAACAGACGGACCTTGTCCGTGTGTCAAGAATTCACATATAAATCTCATAGAACGCTCTTTAATTTTGACATAACTCTTAATGCAATTTCTTTAATAAATGACTTAATTTGAGAACCGAACTCGATGTTTAATCATGTTTTCACTCATTAATATTACTATTAATTGGTCGATCCAAAGGGAGGGGATCCATGAGTTGGGCCCTCTTTTTTAAAAAAAAAATCTTGTGCAAAATTTAGGCACGGCTGACAAAAGATCGGTAAAAAATGGTCTGGAACCCCCTTTTTTAAGGAACCTCATTGGAACCCCTCTTTTTGGAGGTTTGATTTGAGAAAAGGATGTAGACAAGGACCAACACACACAGAAAAATTGATAATACACTCCATGATAAAGAAAATCAGATTAAGAAACTGACAATTATGAATTATTAATACAATACAATAAAGCAACATGTATGAAATGACAAGTGATGCCAACGCTGAGAGATGCTGCCGCCAATGATTTGGCCAAGGTGGTTTTTCGTAAAGTGTCTTGGTACATTATCCAGGTCATCTCTCCAACGAAAGAATTAATTTTTCACTTATATAACTGGAAATTCCCTGAATAGACCAACTCCAAACTTTGTATATCGGTCTGTATATTTTTTGTGAAATTTTGCCATTAATTACTAATTCCTTTTGACCGGGTTGTTTTATTTTTTAGTTTTTTCCTTCTTTTTTTCTTTGGGGAGGGGGTGGCTTAAGCAGAAGTCTTTTCTCACAGGTTCCACTAATTAAATTTCAGAGAAAGTATTTTCATGCGACCAATGATGACATCAGGGGGGGAAATGGGCATATGTACGGTTGAAAGGGTGAAAAATGGCAATGATTTCTTTTCCGCCCATGTTCTGTAAGGGGGTAAGTTTGGAACATGCACAATTCTCCGGGGAGAAAAATCAGCATATGCTAATTTTTCCCCCCGGAAAAACTGGCATGGGGGGAAAATGGCTATAGAACACCGGTACCAAGTTCGGCTGTCCCGAGTTCCTATCGTTGTTTATGTTTGTCTTTTGTCTTATTTGTGTTTTCCTGTGTAGTTGCCTAGCAGTTTGTGGCATGTAATTATAAATTTCTGCCATTGTAGGTGTTTCCTGTTGTCCCTTTTATTTCATGGCAATATAAGGATCATATACAGACAGAGAATGTAAATGTCGAGGACAAAACATACAAACTATATTACCAACGCCTCAAAAAATGAAACACTAATAATGTGAACACCTTAAAAAGCAGTCACCGGAAGGGGAAGGAGTTTGACCTGCTTCACAAGTGCCACCCTTTAAACTGTAAATTCAGTAATAATTTGTAATAAATTCTCATTCTTTTTTTAGAAATGGGGGTAGTAACAAAATTACCGAATAGAATTGTCAAGAGCCAAAGACCATGAGGCAAGAATACAAAGCAGAAGGCAACCACCGGAAAAATTGTCGACCGCAATGGTCCTGACTTAGTACAGGCAATTTAATAGAAATTGTGGGTTAATTTGGTTTTATGGTGCGCCAAACCTTCTCTTCTTTTCCGGTAGTGTCCGGTAGAAACTCAACAGCAATTGCTATAAGATAGAAGGGTCGTAGACAATTAGAGAAATAATAATTTTAGTATAAAGTAAAAAAAGAATCTTGGGTCAGATTTCGGACCGAAACTTCAAATTTTTCCACAAGGGACTGATATCTATTGAAGAACCTTTTTTATGATCGTATGAGACGGCACTTTTGAAGCCTTGATTAATAAGACGTTAACGGAAATGATTTTGTCTGATAAGAAAGTCTGTATATTTAGTGCTAGCTGTCGCGAAACGAATTAGCTGTGAAACATACACTCCGTAAGCACATGAGAAACTAAAATATTAATGTCCATTAAGGGAAATTGATAATTTTGTGGTGAATTTTGGTACTGAGATGACCATTTTCGTCAAATTTAGATTAAATTCCAAAACGATGTAGATCTTGTGTTTTTTTCTGTCGTTTCTTTTATCACTAGTTTTTGAGAGTATATCAATTGGATCCATTTAGCAAAAGATGAGTTTTAAGCAAAAAAACATCTCTTATTCACATCTGATTCACTGTTACAAAAACAGGAAAACAGCAAACACCTACAATGACCAGGAACTACAATCACATGCCACAATTTACAAGCAAACTGCACCAGAAAAACAATAATGAAAACAAGAGATAAACATAGATAACGATAGGAACTCGGGATAGCCGGACTTGGTACTGGCACCAGCAAAAGCCAGTGGTAGGGTTAAACCGGTTTATGGGTACCCAAACCTCCCCTTTCTCTATCCCGTTTCCCTATAGTATCATAAACACGCGAATAAAACCCAATGCAGGTAGACTACTAACTCAATGACCACTATCTTGGAACAGAAAAAGCATAAGACAAAACGTAATTTTGAAAGAAGGGTCAAAGAGTGCTCGCCGCTAAACTGCCGGCTAGCTCAAGGAATCTAGTCTGCTGGTAAAACACTGTCGCACTACGGAAGAAAAATCAAACTCAAAATTTCCCGAAGGGTTTGGTAAAGAGTCTTCGTGTATTTCAGCAGACATCGGCAGTATCATTGAGAGGCCAGTATATACTGTGTTTGTTTAGTATGTATTTTTTCACAGTGCATCTAGAGGCCTTCCTTGCGGTAAGTAATGACGATAAGAGCTTTGAAAAGAGTTTTTAATGTTTTCGGAAGACCCAGCTATATATCTTTCCTTGTAAGGACATTTGTAAAGTTTTGGTCTTGTTTTAGGTACGAAAAACATCTCTTTATTCAGTCTTCCATAGAAATTGCGCCTTAGAGAAGGACTATGGCTGAATTCAAAAAACATTTATATTTTTTTTACAGTTTGATATATACCAATGTGAAAGATGGTGATAACAGTACCGTGAATACAATAAATATAAAATCAGCGAATAATAGAAAATGGGTGGTTTTAGTTACAGCATTTTGTACTGCCTGCATGGCAACTGGATTTACTTTTAATATGTCAGTTTTATATGTTGAATGGCTGGAAGCTTTCGGACGATCTAATTCGGAAACATCTTTGGTACAATCGATTTGTTCGGGGATGTTTTCCATAGGAGGTATAGAATATTAGTTATTGAACTGAAAAAGTTCTTGTAATTTAATCCTTTTAGAGTTTTGCACATAGAAAACTTGGAATAATGCATTTTTAATCTAACTGGCTGTATATTCTTTTCAATTAGCTTTAACAACTGATCATTAAAATATGACATCTTAATTTGCCTATCAGGTGCAGACTGATAAGGAATAAGGAAGATTGATATAAAGGACCATTTTTCATTCCTCTCAAAAAATTTTTGGAATTCAATTCCAATGACTGAAATACTTTTTTAGATAAATGTAAAGAAAATAAGTTTTTAATAAATATTTAAGTAGGAAAAATTGGGCTCTATAAAGAAAATCCCAGCAAAAAAAAATATTACTACGTATTGATTTGTTTTTTGCTTGTTTTGTTTTGTTTTTTTTTTTTTTTTGCTTTACTTTTAAAGGGTTATTTGTGGGGTTTTTTTTGTGTGTGTGTTTTTGTTTTGTTTTGTTTTTGTTATTTGGGAAGGGTTGTTTTTTGGTTTGGTTTTTTCTGTTGTTTTTACATGCTCTATTGAAAAATTACATTCATTTTTAAGTATCATTTTTCACTTCTATCAGTGTGTGTTTCAGCTAAGGTGCACTTGATTTCTGCAGTTGTGAAATAATTTGTAAAACATTAGGTTAAAAAGTGACCTTTCTGGTACGAAGGTCAAATTTCTATTGAAAAAAATTGTACCTACCTGCATAGCTATCAAAACTTTTATTAAGTCTCCCAAACGAACTTTGGGGGGGACTTATCATTTTTACTCAATTCTTACTATTTTTTTTTCTTGATCTCCTCTTTCCATCAAAAATTTGTCAGCCCATTTTCTCAGAAATTACTGGTCCAATCTTGACAAAACTTCATAGCAAGGTAGAACCCTACCCCAAGAAGTGTCATCAGGTCTCTGAATTTTCGAAATGGCACCGATTGCCATGGAATCGGCAAAAAGGCTGGAAAATGAAAGTGTTCAGAATTGGAAGAAACTATACAGGAAGGTTGCTTAGCGCATGTGATTTGCTTCTGTTCTCCAAGACTTCAAATTGACACCTGTTGCCATGGAAACGGCAAAAATGGCGGGAATATTAATTGTTCTTACTCTAACTTCTTACTTCGATGTTGCAATCCGGAAAGGTAGCCTTTCCAAATTGCAACATCGAACTAAGAAGTAAGAAGTCAGAATTCGGAACTCGGAAGTCCTCTTCCGGCTTTCGTAGCATCCTGATACAATAAATTTTTGTAAATGTGTTCACTGAGATGGATACTCCTGTAAGAAAGTGGTGCTATTCAAATATTGAGTATATATTTTATACATGTTTTGGGTATTTTCTACATATAATCTGAGTTGTGAGTATATTGTCAGCTAGGTGAAATTTATTCACACTTAGATTTATACCAGAAGACATTTTCTAATAAAACTAGAGGTTGTCGGAACGACAGCTACCCCCGCACTCCCTGCTTGACACAGAAAAAAGTTGTTTTACACCATGGGCTTATTTTTTCTCAATATTTTTGATATCAAACTATTGAAAGTCGTTATTTTTACAAAAAGAATTTAAGGATATTGTTGTTAGGAAGAATTCCAAAAAATTAGCGGTCTTTGAGACTTTCAGGAAATTTACAAGATTGGAATCAGATATTTTTGAAATCAAATTAATTAAACTGTTTGTCCACAAATAAACAAACTATTTCGGTATGGTTGCTCGGTAGAATTCCCCAAAATAAGTGGCCCTTTGAGACTTTCAGGAAATATACCAAAACTGGAATCAAATGTCTTTGAAATTCATTTTATGAAAGTGTTTGTCCTAAATTAGAGAAGCTATTTAAGTATGGTTGCTAGGTAGAATTCTCAAAAATAAGTGAT
This sequence comes from Modiolus philippinarum, assembly GCA_002080025.1. Lineage (NCBI taxonomy): Eukaryota > Metazoa > Mollusca > Bivalvia > Mytilida > Modiolidae > Modiolus > Modiolus philippinarum. The sequence goes on from MJUU01021479.1 coordinate 26,887, forward strand.
CTTTGAGACTTTAAGGAAATTTACTAAATTTGGTTATCAAACATTTTTTAAATCCATTGACTTAAAATGTTTGTCCTGAACTAAACAAATTATTTTAGTATGGTTGCTACGTAGAATTCTATAAAATAAGTGGTCTTTGAGACTTTCAGGAAATGTACCAAACTTGGAATCACATTTTAGAATTCCTGTCATTCAAAATCTCATTTTCTATCAACAAATTGCGAAAATGCATAATTATTTGCCCAAATAAAAACAAAATCATTTTCAGGGAATTTACCAAAGTTGGAACCGGAATCATAATTCTGAAAGATTATTGCGAATCTACAGACTATATGCAACAATTCTGCATAAAAATTTTATCTTTTTATCCAAAAATGTAGGAGGAGATTGTGTCACATGCCACATGTGTCAAAATCCCAAAGTTTGGGCCTTTGTCAGCTTCAACTTCAACATCTTGGGCCTCTTGTTTGCACCAAGATTAAGATTAAAAATCCGAAAGCTTATTGCGCATCTACAGACTAAATGCAACAATTCTACAACAAAATTATATCCATAAATCCATAAATTTAGGAGGAGTTTGTGTCACATGCCATATGTGTAATAATTGACATCTTGGGACCTCTTGTTTGCACCAAGAGCAATATCAAAAATCCGAAACAATTCTACAACAACATTAAATCCTTATAAATCCAAAAATGTAGGAGGAGTTTGAGTCGCAAGAAAAGTGTGACGGATGGACGGACGGACAGACGGAGAATATCACAATATCCCCGAACTTTCTATTGTTTGCAAATATCAATCTCAATTTTAACACCAGAGCAAACAAAACAAGCAACCTATCCAAAACTTTGGTCATCATCAGAGACTTCAAAATTTTCCTTCGGGTATCTGATTTTCAGGTATTTAGGATATCAAAATTATGTACCTGCAGACACTATTGAGCACTCTTTTATTAATAAGTTGAACTCGGATGTAATGCTCCGTGTTAAGTTTGTATGATGTTAAGCCTATGCATAAAAGCTAGAATGAAACGGATAAGTATACTTAGGGCAAAATGGTGTATTGCTTTTGCTCATCAGTAAACTTATCTGATTCATTCTAATCACTTTTATTTGCTGAACATAGGCAATATATATAGGAAGTGTCATCAAATATAAGTTGTATTTGTGCAAGGCTAAGGAAACGGATTGACATGCGAGCCATGTAACAATGTAACAATGTTTGGAAATCAGCAGAAATGTAAAGTGGTTCAACCCTTTTTCGAAAAAAAGATCAGGACATCAAATTTCAATAATTCTGGACTTTAATTTATGTAACCTTGGTCTTTGTTTTTCGGTATTCTACTGCCGTTGTTATTCTAATATTTCTGCTCGAGGATAGCAATATAAACTATGTAATCAACAATCCAATGAATCATACGAAACGATACTTCTAGTGGCTTTCATTGTGCAAAGTTTCACAAGGGCTATTACAAAGAAAAAAAACAAAGGCTAGTTTTTTTTGTTTTTTTTTTTTTTAGTTTCCGATATCAAGACGAATCACTTCTTTCTCTTAATGGTTTATATTTCTATCGTATTTACTCCAGTAAGCTTGTAATTAAAAAAGATACCTGACACACATAATTTCTTTTTCATGCTTTGCCTTTTTTGTTACATTGATGAACATGGACGTCTGAAATTCAGGCTACATGACAACTGTGATGATTTTTAACTTCCCAAGCAGCAATATAAACACCTCCCAAGTTTAAGCAGTATATATATCACCGTTAATTCGTTATTGTTGAGCTTTTAGCTAATTCAGTGACTTTGAGATCTCAGAAACTAAGTAAGGGATATAATCAGCTTTTTTTACTTTCGTCCCTTCAGAATTTTACAGCCGTCACCATGATATTAGAACGGACATTTTTAGCTATTTATCACATCCTCCCGGATTTGAAATCACAGGTGTTGACTTTCATCTTGCTTGACTCACTGACGAGTATGTTGACTCACTGACGAGTATGCAATGGTTTTAAGTGTTATATTTGTGATGTTTGTGTGTTTCGAAGGAGTGTAGTGTATTAGATCACTCATTTTCTGATGATCTCTTTTTCCATATCTTGTGTAAACCACTAGTGCTTTGTCACTTCGGTATTCTACTGCCATTATTAAGTTAGTCAGCGCAAAATAAATTAGAATCATAAACAGGAATTAATAGATGATTTGTCAGTTACTTAATTTCTTGTCAGTTCTAGTCAAATTTTGTTATTTTTTGGTCGAACCTTCAAAGGGAAGTAACTCCTACACCGGACCATGAACATTTGTTTTAAAGTACTGTCTTTGTATACAGTAAGTTAGCATATTTTGAATTTTTAATACCTTCTTAGTCACTGAGAAGACGGTTCACGTTAGTACAGTTGTTTATTTTTTCTTGAAACAAGTAGCACTTTAAAGCATGGTAAGCGCTATTTGGGATTTGGTTTTGAATTATGTTGCTGACTAAACGTCTGCTAAATGTTCAACTTTCATAAATTTTTATTTTAAATGCTTTATTTTTTATGAAAAAGAAAGGAAATGGGGTAAATGTCAAGGAGACAACATCCCATATCCAGGTTAAAACGACCAAAAACAAAACATCTAGGGGTCACCATATGGTCTTCAACACAGTGAGAACCTCACACCATATAGTAAGCCCTAAATGGCCCCGAAAAGGTAAAAAAGTGAATAAATCAATGGAAACAAACCACATCCAATAACCCAAATATCAAGAAACTAAAATTTTATAAGAAGACAGGGACAAGCCAATGACCAACATATTCCTGACTTCGGACAGGCGCAAAAATTGCGATTGGGTTAAACTCGTTTTCTAGGATCCAAACCCTCCCCCTATGTGTGGTGAATGGCTAAAAATAAATACACTTAAAGACTCACAGTAAAAATCAAACTAGAAAAAAGTCCAACTTATCAAGACGAGTACCCTTACAATGAAGTACATAAAACATGAAGACAATACACACAGGTACTGTCCGGACAAATGCTCGCAGTTACTGACAGCTAGCTAAGGACATAATTTCCGTTGACTATGATATCAAGCCTTCTTACATATGAAATTTCAATTGAAATACTTCTAAATAGATTTGGTATAA
>MJUU01021479.1:30840-44028 GCA_002080025.1 Modiolus philippinarum
TTTTTTTTTCAACTTACAAATAACGTACAATATTTACAAAATCTTGATTCCATGTTCTTATATTAAAGGTTTTGTTTCTGGGTTTGCTATAACGAAGTATGGACCACAAAAATGCGGAATTTTTGGCGGTATTGCAACAACACTTGGACTTGTCTTCTCATTTTTTGCAACCGATATTCTCCATCTTGTACTGCTCGTGGGAATAGTTACTGGTAAGGTTTAATGATATTATGATATTTGTAAAACAAAACTTACCTCAAGACCTTTTTCATGACAACTGCGGAAATAAGTCGGTATATAGAAAATTCAGGCAGAATACCGTAAAGTAAAATCAAGCACATGTTGTTACGTAGATGCTTGAATGGATAAATACATCTACTATAAAATAATGAGCTCTGTAGTTATAGTATGAGGTTTTATCAAAATCGAAAAAAGAGACACGGTGAATTACAAAAAGAAATAAAAAAGACACACACAAATAAAAGAAAAAAAATTAAAAGAGAAAGAAATAAAACAAACACATATGCTTATCCCAATCCTTATATGTTTGATATAACTATGGAGCAGCGTTTCAAGGATCTGAAGGTAGTCGTTCAAATACTTCAAGAGACTTACAAATTATATACTAATGCGCCAGTATGCATTCACGTGTGAAAAAATTCTATATCTCAATTTCCTTAAAGTAAGTGAGAACAGTCAGTCTAAAATATAATCCAAAGAGAATGGCAACTTCGGAAACACAAACATACAAATACATCACATAAGTACGGAAGGAAACACACAGACAGGTGAACAACACGGATCCAAATTACTTAAAACCAACAGTGATATAAGGTGCACCAGTAGCTTTTTCATAAGCCGCCGTGTTGAACATGTCAAACCCGGTATTATCTTTAAATTCGGTAGAGGAAACAACAATCTTAAGTTTTAAATGGGGGGTTTTGTTGTCATATGTGTCATATGTGGAACAGGCATTCCACAGCGGTCCACAAGTGTAAAACTGATGCAGTGATCTCCTTTGCGTATGATGCTTTCATTTTTCCAATGTATTGCTGGTCAGGAAAAGTAAATTCACTGTAAGTTACAGCTATATAAATCTCCACAGATTTTAAAGACAATAAATTTGGTCTAACAATAGAATTTTAAAGGTAAGGAAATAAATTCATATAGTTATTAATCGCAACACACCAAAGTATAATATACGATCTTGAAAGTTGTCTTATTGTGTTGTCTTCTGTAAGAACAAAGCCACTTGGGATATGGTAAGACCGTTTGAGTTTGTTAATACTTATACGCATTAGGTCAACAGCCCTTTGTGTAATTCTCTACATAAATTGGAACTTCAGGTTCCTGATGCACAAAAACGAAGGTGTTTCAAATGGGGTACAAGAACAAGAGGCTCGTAAGAACCTGTATCGTTGGGCCATGACTGACATTTACATTGCTTCTGATTGGCCAAGTATTTTAGACGAACAGATTTTGAATATATTTTATTTTATTTTTTTTGAAAGGGGACTATCTAAGGACTATTCTGCCAAAGTTTATTTCCAATTGGCTTCATGGCTTCAGTGGATATCTTTGAATGCTTTCCTATAGGGTCCAATATGAAACTAGAGATTGTCAGAAACGACAGCTATCCCCGCACTCCCTGTTTGACACAGAAAACAGTTGTTTTACCTCCTGGGCATACTTTTTCTCGATATTTTTTGAAATCAAACTATTGAAAGTTGGTTTTGTTTTACAAAAAGAATGCAAGCAGTTATGGTTGTTAGACAGAATGACAAAAATAAGTGGTCTTTGAGACTTTCGCGAAATTTACCAAGATTGGTCTCAAATATTTTTGAAATCAAATTGATTACAATGTTTATGCTAAACTGAACAAATTACTTAAGTATGGTTGCTATGTAGAAAATCAAAAATAAGTGGTCTTTGAGACGTCCATGGAAATATACCAAAAGTGGAATCAAATATTTTCTGCAATCCAATTGATGAAAATGTTTGTCCTAAATAAAAGAAACTATTTAAGTATGGTTGCTAAGTAGAATTTCAAAAAAGAAATCGTATTTGAGACTTTCAAGAAATTTACCAAAATTGGAATCAAAATATTTTTTAAATCTATTTAATTAAAATGATTATCCTAAACTGAACAAATTATTTCAGTATGGTTTCTAGGTAGAATTTAAAAAAAAATAATAATAATAAGTGGTCTTTGAGACTTGCAAGAAATTAACCAAATTGGGATCAAATATTTTTGAAATCCAGTTACTGAAAATGTTTGTCCTAATTGAAACAAATTCTATAAGTTTGGTAACTAACTAGAATTTTAAAAAGTAAGCGGTCTTCAAGACTTTTGTCTTAGGTGTTGATTAAAGTTCTTGTATGTCTCTATCATGACATACTAGTCTGGGCCTTTCTTCGAGTGACAGGTCTTTCAATTTCGGTAACATTAATTTGCTCTGCGTTGAATGTTTTCCAAAATATCAATATCTTCCTTTCATGAAGGACTCCATCCACTTCTCGCATATCCAAGATGTCGGTGAATTGATTTGAAAAAACGAAAACGTCTATAATCTAGATATTTAAAGTCTCATCAGTTGGTTACGTTTCTTGACTTGGTTTTGAATGTGTCTATCAAATTTGAAGTTTGTGTCGATGCTAATACCCACATCTTTTTCGATAGTAAGGGTTAGTCATTACGAAGGTAAAATAATGAAAGTCAAATGTCGTAATATTGTTTACATAAATAAAGTTTCTATCTTTTTAAAGAAACAGAATAAGGAGAGTTTGGCTCTATTTTTGACATATCAGGTAACCTCCCTTCGTGGATGCATAGACCGATACTGTCAACAGATACTAATTTGGAAAAGGAACTAGGGTCCCCTATAATTAGCCAAATAAAGACTTTGACATCATGTCGGGGATGTAATTAAAAGTAAATCAAGCTCTCGTGGATATATTAATTATAGAATATAGTCAGCAAATGTACTAATTTGTTAAGTGACAAGACATTCTCACTGTATCTGTAGTAGAAATTCAAGGATATAGCTTTCTTAATTTTCATTGCTTTGACCAAATTTTGGAGAAATTCTGTTTCGAAAGTGTACAAAAAGAGGTAGCTTAGAGAGTAGCACAATTCTTAACTGTCTTTTGAAATATTTTGCCTCCAAACTGGACAAAATGTTATCAATGAGAAATTCCGGCATACTTGCGATCTCTTCTTTAGTGTAGTAGTGTGTGTAAACTTTTTGGTATTTTGTTAGTAACATAGTTAAATGTATATCCAAAGGCTATATAAAAATACAAAAATACCAAGTTTGCATCATGAACAGTAAAATTTTGTTATGCTGTACACGTGTTTCAAGGAGTAACCTCTCATCAGCAGCATTAGAATCAAATAATATGGAACATAATAATCCAAAACATAGTCAGAAAAGAAGTACTCAATACCAAAAATACCGAAATAGGAAGCCAAATCCAGTACTAAGGACATCTACTAAAGTGCCATACACGGAATGAAGTCGTAGTATTTTAAGGGGTTAAAATTTTGATGAAGACGGTAAATTTCTATAAAACGCATGGTAAATTTTCGTGTCGTACAAGTCTGACTATTGCACTGGTGAATGCTATCGGGGACCTCTGCTCCAACAGCAGTGGCATGGGTCCAATGGTTTAAAAATACAAAAATACCAAAGTTGCATCATGAACAGTAAAATGTTTGTTATGCTGTACACGTGTTTCAAGGAGTAACCTCTCATCAGCAGCATTAGAATCAAATAATATGGAAGATAATAATCCAAAAAATAGTCAGAAAAGAAGTACTCAATACCAAAATACCGAAATAGGAAGCCAAATCCAGTACTAAGGACATCTACCGAGTGCCATACACGGAATAAAGCCGTATTATTTTCAAGGGGTAAGAATTTTGATGAAGACAGTAAATTTCTATAAAACGCAAGGTAAATTTTCGTGTCGGACAAGTCTGACTATTGGACTAAATAAAACTCCGTCCTCCTTTCTTTAGCTTGCCGGGACGAATGTCTGGAGTGCTATTGTCATACCCCCTGTGTCTTCGTCGGCGTCGTGAGCAAAAACTTTGAAATTGCTTGTGGAATGGAGACTCGAAGAGCTATGATATTGATATTTGGAGTGTGACTTTCTTGTGATGCTTTCTTGTGGTAGCATACTTGTAAATATTTTGACCTTTACCTTGCCCTGAGGTCAATTTAAGAAAAAACAAACTTTAACCTTGCTTCTAGAAGGTAGATATTTAGTGGTAGGACGTTCATATTTTTCTTTGTGACTTTGTTATTATAATAGCATTTTGGTTGCACCATATCATTAAACATTTTGACCTTGACCTTGCCCTGAAGGGATTTTTTTAAACTTAAAAGTAGACATTTAATAGTAGGTGTTAATATTTTGGTATGCAACTTCGTTGTGATGATAGCTTCTGGCAGCACCATATTGTAAAACATTTTGACCTTGACATTGACATTTTTTTTAAATTTAACTTTGCTTCTGTAATACATCAGCAAAGGAATACCGAAGCAAGAACGAGGAAAGGGGGAAGATAAATGGTAGAGTGTTCGAATTTGGTATGTGACTTTGTTATGGTGAGAGCTTTCTGGTGGTACTACATTGAAGACATTTAAGCTTTGACCATTCCCTCTATTGAAGGTTAACGTGGTCTAAATTCTTAATTTGTATAATGTCAGTTTGTGTAAAAGCGTATTTCACCCCTCCTAATTCGTAAGTTGTTAATTTGTGTATTGTCAATTAGTTACTTGTAACTGTGTATTTTCACCTTCCTTATTCTTATATTGTTCATTTTTGTAATTTGTATTAAGTCAACAGTTTGTAACTTGTAAAACCGTATTTCAACCATCTTAATTCTTATTTCTTAATTCTTATATTGTTGCTTTTTAATTTGTTTAACGTATAAAAGTCGGATTCAACCTGCTTAATTCGTATATTGCTAATTTGAGATTTGTCGATTTGAGAAATATTTATTGGCAAAGGTATCATACCACCAAAAGTAAATTTTTCCGCCAAAGGTTGTATGTTAAAATAGTACTTATTAATGGAGTATGGATATTTCTGTGGGATGATTGAAATAGTTCTGTATCCAATGTAATTAACTGTTTGAAAGCTGAACATCTTAGGTACCCCAAAAAAATCTTTATTTTATTCCTATCAGTTGTGATACATTTGTTTTTGGTAAAAAAAAATGACATGACCATTTCACGGGTTGGCAGTGAAAGTAAAAGTTGATTTTTGATAGTAGTATACTTCCGGTGGAGGACATTTTCTTATATGCAATGAAAGTCGTCCTCAAAATTTTTGTGGAGGCTCATAATATATCGATTAATTAGGTAAGAAGTTTCGCTTTATTTGAAATGACAGTAAATGTGCTATGGTTCTCAGAAAAAATCAATGGTGGTATGATACCTTTAAATGTCGATTAGTTAAATGTGATTTATGCTAAGAAAACTATTATGACGAAAGCGGGTTTGTAGAATATTACCTCTCTACAAAATTTGTGTTTCAAAAATACAATGTTATTACGTATACTTCAATATCAAAATGAGAATTAAACTTATTTTGTGGTTGTTTCAAATCCGTTGATTTTAGTTTTATACTTATTTTTATATATATTTGTGATTTAGGTAAGTTTTTGTAATTTTAAAACTGAGTTCATACCATATGAACTATAATTTATTTTTACAATACTTAATAGTCTTTTAAGCTTTAACATTTCCTACTAATTTAATAGACCATTAACTTTTAACAGTCTATTAAGTTTTAATTGAGCTTTGTGCATCCAGGTATCATACCACCATTGATTTTGCTCTATTTGGCTTTGCTAAATTGGATATTTTCGGAGCATCATAGCACATTAACTATCATTTCAAATAAAGTGAAACTTTTTACATAAGTTATTACATATATGGTGAGCCTTCACACAAAATCAGAGCGCAACTTTCATGGCATATTAGAAAGTTTCACTATCACTTTCAACCGTAAAATGGTCATGTCATTTTTTTACCAAAACAGTTTTTACACCTTCTAGCAATAAATACAGACTTGTTGAGGTACCTAAAATGTTTAGCTTTCAAACAGGATGCATTTTAATTACTTGGAATGCATGATTATTTCTCAATACTCTAGAAATATCCATACTGTATTGAAAAGGTACTATTTTAAAATGCAACCCTGGCGGACGTGTTTCTTGTTTGGTAGTATGATACCATAAGTGTTCGATTCAACCTTTGATTGTTCGTGAAAGCCATGGTTAAGAGATGTAATTTCGTCCATTTGGAACAAATATAGTTCCTCGCTCAATCAAGAAAGCTAGCTGTTTGTTAATTGCTACACATGGAACACATATAGTTCACTCACATTCGATTAATTGTTTTTTTGAAAAGTTATTCATTGTATTTTGGAGAATATTTCCTTTTTTAAATGTTCATTAAGCTCCATATTTTCAGTACATTTGGATTAACTTTTACTTTTGATCTCTTAACTATTTTTGTAAATAATTTTAAAAATCAGTTCATCATTACCTAGGAAGAGTACAAAAATATATTAGTTAAATCTTTACATATCAATCACAGTGTGTTCTTTGGGAAAATTATATTTTTTTATTTACAGGATTTGGATTTTCGATTTGCAATATAGGTGCATCTACCAGCATAACACAACTGTTTGGAGGCAGATCAAAAATACTGGCATTGTCGTTCATTGAATTGGGTGCTGGCATCGGTGGTGTCATTTTTCCTATACTTTTAGAAGTTCTGACAGTAGAATATGGTTGGCGTGGATCACTCCTTGTCATAGGTGGTGTCATGTCAAATTTGGTAGTATGTGCAAGTACATTTCCGTTGTCAATAGTAACGAGGAGGTTAAATCGACCTATTGTTAAAAACAAGAGACAACTAATGCACAAAAATAAAACGGAAGAACTAGGGAATGATATAGTTCTAGGTTCGTCGAAGAACTTGCAACATAATGTTAACCATTCCTTGTGTAAAATTTTAAGAGCATTATGTTCTAACAAGATTTACTTGCTAAATACTATTAACATGTCATTAAGTATATCTACTTTTAATGCATGTCTTATCTTTATGATTGATTACTTCAAGTCGGTTGGTATTTCCAGATCAAATGCCGTTTTGATTTATTTGTACGCAAGCATTGCAAATACAGTTTCTCGACTTCTCCCGGGATTTATAAAGCAAATACCCCATATAAGTGTTTTATTCCTTGGTGCATCCTTTGCATTGCTAGGATGTATTTCTACAGTTGCTATGCCGTTTGTAAATACATCTTTTAGTCTGACTTTGATTGCAACGTGTGGATTTAGAATCGGAATGGCGAGTGTGTTATCTCTGAAGACAATATCGACTTCGAAGTTAATTACTAAAGACCAATACTCTGCTGGATATGGGATAACTATGACTGCTATAGGAATTGTACAAGTCATTGTAGGGCCAATATCAGGTATGTAATTACTCATACTGAATAATGAAAAGGGAATGTTTAGACCATTTTCGCGCTTTTCGAGATTGAAATATATGATGACTACTTACTTTTTGTTTTTCGTACTGGCAAGCTTTAAATACTTCTTGGGCAGTGTTTGTAATGGAAGAAAGAAAGAATTTTTCGCTTTTTTGCTAACGTCATATTTTCAATCTGGAGAAAGAACATAATGTAGTCTTTACTCCCTGTGAAATTTTTGATTCAGGCATTTGGTCTCTCTAAAAGTTCTGCTTGTTCAGGCATTATGGTCCTCGACAAGTTCTGCTTACATTTTTATTAAATCCATGCTTTATTTTGAAGATACAATGTACTATATGCTCATACGAAAGATAGGAGATTATAATGTTTTTGTTAAAAATATGTTATTTGGATGGTACATTATGGTTAGAAATAAAAGGCAGCTTTTCAAAAATATTTGCTTTAAGTTGATATGAATGAGAAAGAATGGTTTAAAGGTATGCGTGTACATGTAATTTGAAAATGATTTATTCTGGGTATAACGTAATATCGAAAATTCGTTTAATTATGAAAAGATGTAAATGCGCATCAGACAAGGTCTCTTCAAATACCGGTCAAAAATAAGACTAGTAATAGAACAAGGCTTTTATTGTTGTTCTTTCTCTTGGTCATTTTCCAGTTTACATTTTTTTCACCGAAAAATGCAAACTTAACTTAGTTAACTTTTGTCACATGAAACATGTAGCGGTACACTGAACTACACTTATATATAATATAAGTTTATTAAATATTGCAATAAGAGACGGTGTCGGTATTTATTTTCTGCAGTCCAATCCCTCTGTACTGACAATAGCTCCAATAAAAATTAAAAATTAAAGAACCTTAGTGAGCAAGCTCACATATCCCACGCCCCTACATATCAGAAAATCCTGCATTATTGAAGTAAAAAAGTACCCTATAAGCAATATCATACAAAAAAAATGACAAAGTTCATCCATGAGTAATTTTTTCAAAAATGACCAAAAATCAAAATTAAAGTAGCATGCACAATCATTCTGCACAAGATAATTGAAGGAGTTTCAGAGAAGTTGTGGTGACAAGATGATACTTTGGAGTTTTAGCTGAAAATAGTCAAAGTCCAATAACTCCTATCGATAAGGCAGTATAGTATGCACGTGTACACATTATGACCAACAATCCTACCAAATATGAAAGCAATCATACCTGCCAACCTCCAAAAGTACTGTGGTGGGTCATGACGGCATATATTCAAAGTAACAGTGAAAAAAATAAATACCAAACATATGCATTGCAATCGAATTTGTTAATTGGTACTACTTCTCTTTTGTACAGTAACTGGGACTTGTTTTATTTAGCCATGTCTGCAAATGAACTGAACAATCTAAACCAAGTTTGTTTCATCTACATTTATTCACAATTAAATGTAACTGTTGCAAAGGCAATATGTAATTTCATTAGAAATTGATTAAACAGCTATAATCATTTATTTTTAACTTCATCAAAATAAAATCTGTGGACAAAATATCCAAGATACTATTTAAGACAAAAACTAAAATGTTTTTTAAGATCTTTCAAAAATTTGGGGTATTAATTAGTGTCAAAATCAAAATCTTAGGGCCATTTTTTATAAAATGGAAAATCATTCAAGGGAGGTCATTAGCAATATCTATAAACATTTTCGTATCAGAAAGAGATTGTGTAGATTCCTTTGTAATTATTGCCAGTAATTTCTAATTACTATATACACAACATCTGTCCTAATTATTGCCTTCATCACACAGTTTAATTAAATTGTTTACCTGTCAGAATGCTACTTGAGTTGATCGATACAAATCAATAAACAGACATGCACAACAATTTCACCTGATCAATTTTGCGGGTGAAAACGATAACCCGCGGCAGGTCATGCTTACCGGTGGGTGAAAGCACGTTTTTGCGGGTGTAACCTAGCAAATGCGGGTCAGGCGGGTCACTTGGCAGGTATAAAGCAATCCATTAAGCAGTTTCAGTGGATTTGCAGTTACAAGATGATACTTTGGTGTTTTAGATGAAAATAGTCTAAGTCCAATAACTCCCGTTAAAATAATCCGATCAATAAGGCAGTATAGTATGCACATCTACACATCATGACCAACAATCCTACCAAATATGAAAGCAATCCATTAAGCGGTTCAGAGGAGTTGCAGTGACAAGATGATACTTGCTGTTTTAGCTGAAAATAGTCCAAGTCCAATAACTCCCATAAAATAATCCGATCAATAAGGCAGTAAAGTATGCACATCTACACATCATGACCAACAATCCTTCAAAATATGAAAGCAATCTATTGAGCGCTTTCAGAGGAGTTGCAGTGACAAGATGATACTTTGGTATTTTAACTGAAAATAGTCGAAGTCCCATAACTCCCACAAAAATTATCCGTCTAACAACATCAAAGACTTTTTATTTGGAGATTTATATGTAGTACGACTAATAGTTTATAGAGAACAAAATATTATCAACGATCAACCTATTCGTTTTTTATTGGTCGATAAAGTAAAAACTGCTCCCAATTTGATGTTAATTCTAACCTATTTAAAGCGTTTTATCATAAAGTAGTTACAAACAATTTCCAGCTTACTTTAAAACCTGTCAGCGAGGAATATGTGTATAACGAACTGAAAAATGCAAATTCTTACAAAAGCACCAGAATAGATTATATAAGATGATGCATAAGACTTGGCCAAGCCGATATCATACTTAGTAAACCTTTCTATATCAACAGGTCTAGTGCAAAGCGAATTCAAATTAGCCAGTGTTAAACCTTAATATAAATAGCAGTAGGAATTATCGCCGAGTAAGCACTCTTTGCATTATACTTGAAAAGTCCGTCTATATATAGCTGGAGAAACATCTTATTGGAAATGAGTTGCTGTATCTATTCCAGTCTGGTTTTAGATCTTCGTACTCAACCGATACTTGCCTCATCCACCTATAGACCATATAAAATTGCAAACATCGAAAGATTTATTTTACCAGAATGCTCATAATACATCTTCAAAAAGCCTTCGACGCTATTGAACATCATATTTTGTGTGAAAAGCTAAAAGCAATGGGGATTAATGATACAAAATGGTTCAAATCTTACATGTATTCAACAAAGCGGAAACAACTCGTGACTCGTGAATGTAAATGGAGTTAGTCAGAAGTATTCGCGTTACTTGTAGGGTTCCCCAAGGAAGCATTTTGGACCATTTGCTCTTCGTATGTTATGTAAATGATATGTAGGTACTCCAACGAAAAAATTAAATGTTCGAAATGAAGGAATATAACGGTGCAAAAAGATATTTACCTGCTTCAATAATAAGACATTAAGCTTTTAATCTCCAAAAAAGTGGATAAATTAACATCATCAAAAAATTATAATTCGTCAACTTCCGGTATTTATTTTTTCTTCGCATTTACCAGGGGTGGCGTTCTCGAAAGTATCCTAAGATTCGTCCCAAGTCATATCTTATGACCAAGTTTAGGCTGGACTTAGGATCATCTTACTACATTCTTAAGTTCTGTCTCGAAGCTATCTCAGACGCATCCTATGTTAGGACGTCCTAAACATATCTTAAGTTTGATATTTTAATTTTTCTATATTAAATTTTTACAAAATAATGTTGAAAAACGAAAACATTTTATTAAAATTTTTACCAATTTTGTCTACTTACATGTATAAAATGAAGCGTACGATTTCAAGTCCAAATGAAAAGGAATTTTAATTTAAAGTTTGTTTTGAAATGCCTGGGCTTTTTAAATGTTAAAGATAGAGTAAAACAACTGGGTTTGGGACACACTCACAAGATTTTTTATAACAAATGTTCAAACTACTTAAAACAACATTTTAATATAGTTAGCGAACAACATATAAATAACACAAGATCAAGTCAATTCAATTTTGGTGTAATTCCAAAAATCAGAGGAGTAGATTCTCATTGTAATTGTTTCCTGTTATCTTTGCTCTACTAATCTACATCTTTCTTTTTTACTTCTGCTACCGACTGAAATTCGCTTCCAAAATCAATTAAAGCTATTTAAAATCATGACTGTTTTAAAACCGACGTGAAGCAATTCATTAAAACTCATTATTTTAGATAAATTTAACCTTTTTGAGCAATTAATAGTATGCCATGTTTTTCATAACCAATTTGATATATATCTAACCCTTTTTTAGTTATCATCACACAAGGACCCCTTTGGAAATAAGCGTTCACGCTTTCGTGGGTTATCTTTGGAATGATGTCAATTTCTAGCCTACTTGACATCTTGTATAATTTTGGTTTACATATTTTTAATTTGCACTGGTGAATTTGATGGCATCCCAAAATGATTTTTACATTTACCTTAATAAGGAATCATCTTTTATTTTTATATACTTATTTCTTCTAATTTTATTTTATTCGTGTTAGTATCCCAAATGAAAATTTACACTTTCAGCTTTATTTACGTCTGAAATTAAAATAACCAGTTTTGACTTAACCCTAGTTTGATAGAAATTTATAGATTTTTTTTAAATTGAAACTTACTGTTCATATCAAAATTCTAATCCCATTAAAATACCGAGGCTTCGTTCCGTGTTTGGCACTCGGTGGGTGTCCTTGGTACTGGGTTTGGCCTCCTATTTCGATATTTTTGGTATTAAATAAATGAGTACTTCTTTTTTTACTTCTTTGGGATTATGGCATTCCATATTGTTTGATTCTAATGCTGCCGATGAGAGGTTACTCCTTGAAATACGTGTACAGCATAACGAAATTAACTGATTATTATGCATCTTCGGTATTTGTTGTATTTCGAAACCATTGAGCCTATGCCACTGCTGGTGGACCAGAGGTCCCCCAGGGCATTCACAAGCCCAATAGTCAGACTTGTCTGACATGAAAAATTAATCTTGCGTTTTATAGAAATCTCCTTAAAAATACTGAGGCTTCATTCCGTATATATGGCACTCCGTGGATGTCCTTGGCACTGGATTTGGTGTCCTATTTCGATTTTTTTGATAATGAGTACTTCTTTTTTACTAATTTTGGATTATGGCTTTCTTGTTTGATTCTAATGCTGCTGATGAAAGGTTTCCTCCTTGACACACGTGTACAGCATAACAAAATTAACCATTTATTATGCAACTTCGGTATTTGTTGTATTTTGACTCTTTGACGGTGTGACTGGTTCTATATACGGAACAGGACATGCTCACCCATCCGGAGCTCACAATTTTGATTTTACATTGTAAATGCCTAGGTATTAAATGTTTTGTTTGTATTTTCATGTTTTTATGTCCCCATCGGGGGCATATTGTTTTTGTCCTGTCTGTCTGTCTGTCTGCGTGTCTGTCTGTCCGTGCGTCCGACACTTTGACCTTGGCTATAACTTTTGAACCATAAAGGATAGACTTATCATACTTGTCAAGTATATAGATCTAGTCAATAGGAATATAAATATGCCCAAAAAATGGTCAGGTCAAAGGTCAAAGTCACAGAGGTCAAAATTTAAATATTAGATTCCATTTGCCTATGTTTTATATGTAAAGAAAAGTAAATGTAATCAAAATATTAAGATTACATTTTTTAAATGTATTAAGCCTATACAAGTGGTGCTGGTGGCATATGTAGTGTATAACAAACACATCTTGTTTTTGTTTGT
>MJUU01021480.1:0-18329 GCA_002080025.1 Modiolus philippinarum
ACAACAGGTTGTAGTATCGTGGGTGCATCATTTTAAGGCGAAAATGAAATATGCACCTCTTCTAATATTTGATGTTTGTGGCTGTTTGCATGATAATTTATTTACTTCAGGACTGATTTTTATTCAGTTTTGTTTATTTATTTATCTAATTGTTTATTTTACAAAATGTCGGAAATTTACAGTATTACAATTTTCGAGTACATAAAAGTGACTGTTTTATACTTCTGATATGATTACGGCAAAATTGAAGAAAATTGCACTCAACGTGTGAAAAATTTGTGCGTTGTGTGAATCGTGTGCGCGGAATATTGAACGTATCCATCGCTGTATTAAATTTTGAGTATTCACATTTCTTGTATTGTTTTAGAGCTTTACGACTAACCAGAGCAGTCAGGATTCTATGACAGGTTAGAGCGGTCAGGGCTCTATGACTGGTCAGAGTAGTCAGGGCTCTATAACAGGTCAGAGCAGTCAGGATTCTATGATAGGTCAGAGCAGTCAGGATTCTATGACTGCTCCAAGTTAACTTCAAGTTAACTTAGGACTGTTCTCATGACTGATCCCCAAGTTAACTTGGACGAGAGGTTATGTCTGCACCCTACTGTAGTCGTGCTGGGGGATCATTATTAGTCATTTTTTGTGACATTGAAACAAAAAAGTGCACGGGCAATTTTTGAATTCTCGTTCGTTGTATTTCTCGTATGTATTTGTGTAACACCTTGTAGTGTTTTATCAATCTTTACATAAAATCAATAAATGGCTATTTTTAGCACGCTTACAAATACGGTGATAAATTTATACGTTTGACACATTATATTTAATAGAACATGATCGGCTAGAGCTAACAATGTGAGTGAGGCTACAAGTAGAAATCTATTATACGGTGCGGCTTCGCCTTACCGTATAATAGATTTCTACTTGCAGCCTAACTCAAGATGTTAGCTCTTTAGGCGATGATAATATATAATGTTAGTTGGTTCAATGCATGATAACATTTTTGTGCGGTTATGCGAACCTTAGACCGAATTATCTGTCGTTTACAAAGCTATTTTTATCATCCTATGTTCATCTTTTACTGATCTGACTTTTTATTGCTTTGTGACGACAAAACGATCTCTTATTTAAAATCGTGAGATCGCTTCCAATTTGGATGCGGTGGAATTTCGGCTGGGTATCGCCTGTGCGTGTATAAAAACACATACCGGGAGAAATCGGAACTATTCTCCTTCAATTTTACAGTTTCAAGTGCAGAAGATATGAAATATCCCTTCTATGCCTCCATTCAAAGTTCAAGCGTATCTCTTCACATTGACCTGGTGCCATTTTGAATATTGAAAATGTCACGTGACATAAAAAAATAAAAAAAAATAAATAAAATAAAAAGTCAGATCAGTAAAAGATGAACATAGGATGATAAAAGTAGCTATATAAACGACAGATAATTCGGTCTATGCGAACCTTGTGTTTAACTGAGAAAACGATAATTACAAAATGACCTACATTTAACCACATGGATCTACACATAAACGCTATGTAGACTGACCGCGTAACCTGAACAATACACAGCCGAATGATTTATTATTTTTTCATGTTTTGTAAAGATTGAAGCAGTAAATGGCGTTTTCTTAATACATGGAGAGAAAACCTTTGAAAATGAATGCAAATTAAATATTTTCACATGATTTAAATGCTATTCCAAGTATAGATGTATATCTTATTTTATTTTTTTAATGTAAATATCAGGCTGAAATTAGTGTTGCATTACGTGGAAGTAAACTATGTTTAATTTCGATATGTTTATTTATACAGGCTAACTGCATGTTTGTGAATTTTGTCCTTATGTACAATTCTAATATCTACGCTTTTTAATGACTTTGGTCTAGGTGAAACACTACAATATCATGATTATTGAATTTCTTGTTGTGTATGGCGGACATGGTTATTTACAAAATATTGAGTTCCTCCAAGAAGAAGGCGTTTAAATCATCATTTGTGGACAAATAACCAAATTTTTAAAACGACAGACTAATGCAAGTTACTTCCTTTGAAAATATAGACAAATTTATATGCTAAAACTGGCGCCATTTCTGTTTTCAAAGTCGAAAATGCTCCAAATAATTCAAAAGATAATAGTTCAAGTTAAGCTGTTGATAGCGTCTTAGATTGTGTCAAGGTAGATGTCCCTTGACGCATGGGACCAAACAAATGACTTAATACCGAAGTTACTGTGAATTTGAATTCTGCATATGCGCATTTCGACAACTTATGTCTCATCAGTGCAGATAAAATCTAAACGTTTGGAAGAACATAAACTCAAAGATGATGGGACCAAACAAAGGATACTCTTAGTTCCATGCAACAAGGTATATTTCAGTAACACAAAAACACAAAAACACAGTTATGATGTTCGAAAGAACTGAACATAAACCATCCTAGTTTACAAAGTTGTCATCATACAAAGCTTAACCTAATCACAGTCTTATTTATAGTTATAACCTATCGCGTTGCTTCCGTGGAATAACTCAATTATAAATAGTTAAAGTTTCTGTTATTTAAAATTTGTGACATTTTCTGCATTGCAAAATGCAATTACTTAGTAAATCAACAAAACAAAGCAATCACGGAGTAAGACTTTGTCTGAATTATGTTAAAATTGTTATATTTCTTTATTTGTTTGATTAAAGCATATTTGTGCAGACTTTTATTTTAACTGCGTTTTCGTACTTGATCTAATAACATTTAAATCAGTCATAAATTTCCAGTCCTAAAATGCTAGCTGAAAATCATATCATTTAGAGGCTGGCCGTGAACCTATATTATGGATGGCATATGATAAATCAATTCTTACCAAATAATTTGTTTCATTCATAAGCTGAACCTATACAAATGTCAAAACAAAGTGGAAATATTTATATTTTCTATGGATTCCTAAAAATATATTATACTCCTTTTCTTGAACTTGATATATCAATTAATCAAGGAAAGTTCAACACTAAGGCTTATGATAAAAGGGCTGATTTCTCCTTCCCTTTAGTTGCTTTTCCCCATTTCGGCGGCGATGTTCCGTTGGCCCCTTCTTACGGGGTCTACATTTCACGGCTTGTTCGATGTGCAAGAGTATGTGGTGATGTTTCTGACTTCAGCGACCGAGGTCTTTGTTTCACTGAGGGGTTTCTGCGTCGGGGGTTTGGATGTCGTAAATTGATAAATTTTATTATAGATACATTGACTTATTAAGAAAGTTTGGTTCTGCATGCGGGGCTCTTGTACATCGGGGCGTTTCGCATCCAGACTTCTATGGCAATGTCGTTTACAAAGCGCATGAATTCAAAGATTGTCCTTCCAAACTTATTAATCCGTTGAAGAACATTGTTCGTAGGGGGGTGTAGGTACAGCATTGTTGTTGGATCTTTGCCTCTGGTTTTTGTTGGCTGGGGTTTTGGTCATCTCCTAGATGCTTTGTACCATGGCTGGATTTGGCCAATTTTTCGTGTTGGCAGTATTTGGCATTGCACAATACATTGTATCATGTTCTTCTTTCATAATTGATGATGTTGTTATACCAAATCTATTTAAAGTATTTCAATTGAAGTTTCATATGTAAGAAGGCTTGATATCATAGTCAACGGAAATTATGTCCTAAGCTGGCTGTCAGTGACTGCGAGAGTTTGTTTAGACAGTACCTGTGTGTATTGTCTACATGTTTTATGTACTTCATTGTAGGGGTGCTCGTCTTGATAAGATGGATTTTTTCTAGTTTGATTTTTACTGTGAGTCTTTTTGTGTATTTATTTTTTGGCCATTCGACACACACGGGGGAGGGTTTGGATCCAAGAGAACGAGTTTAACCCCACCGCAGTTTTTGCGCCAGTCCCAAGTCGGGAATGTGTTGGTCATTGGCTTGTCCTTGTCCTCTTATAAAATTTTAGTTTCTTGATATTTGGGTTATTGGATGTGGTTTGTTTCCATTGATTTATTCCCTTTTTTAACCTTTTTGAGGCCATTTAGGGCTTACTATATGGTGTGAGCTTACTATATGGTGTGAGGTCCCCCACTGTGTTGAAGACCGTACGGTGACACCTAGATGTTTTGTTTTGGGTTGTTTTAACCTGGATATGAGATGTTGTCTCCTTGACATTTACCCCATTTCCTTTCTTTTTCATATCTGTACAAACCAAGGAGTTGTCTCCCCCTTTTTTATGTTTTCTAGTGCTTTTACTCTAAAATCAGTGTCGTAAATTTGTTACTTAACTTAATATTGTAGATCATATTCAGTTTGTGATGCAAAATGCTAACAGATTTTAAAAAACAAAATTTGTCATGTGCCAGTTACTACCGGACTGTCCCATGGACATCCTCTTACCCTGAAATTTGAAGATAACTTACGATCACGTATAAACCCCGAGACGTATCGGTGAAAAAACTTTGTGTCTTTTGGTTGAAAAACAACAATTAATGGAATTATCGTTGAATTGTTTGATATACTTAATTCGTAGAGGTTTTTCATCTCTCTCGACTGTACTTAATGGTCCCGCTGTGTCAAATGGGTCTTTGCTACTTACACTATTTTTATTTTTGATTATTTTACTTAGACTAAACCCTTTATTGAAATGATTCCAATAACATCTCCAATTTCTTCCTTTCTTTCTTTTTTATATCCCTCCACTACTTGGAGAACCACTATCAAACGATTCAGTGCTTATTAGGTTCAAAGTTAAAAATGACGGATTCATTATTCCAAGATCCATGTACGTATAAGTGAATATATAAAATTAATTAATCTACCACCCTTATATCCCTGTTCACCTTTAACAGTATTTTTTTTCTCCACCAATTATAATACATTAATATCCGTACAACTGATATAGGATTCCACCTCCATATGTACACAATTCTAATAGAACTGCTAGCTGTTGTTACTGCTAACGATCAGTTCACTAATGTCATCATTTAATACACATCAACTCCGATATAGTGTCTATATACTAACTTCATATGTTTTTGTACTATGTTTCTGTCTATAACTATATTCCCATCCTGTCTTTTAACAAAATTATCAATAAAAGCTAAAAATTTGGGAAATTTTCAAGTTACCATAACATATAAAATATGATTTACTTAAAATCTAAAAGCAATATAGTATTTAAAATCTAAAAGCACCAGAAGAACCAATGCGTATCAAATTTTGACAAATCATATATACTCATCTGTACGGTTATCTTGGCTTCTAACAATGAGCAACAAAACAGTTTGTTCCACCTCTAGGATACTGGGCATAGTTGTCGCTGATCTTAATCCATTTTGGAACCTTGGTAAAACATTTTTAATATAAAAGGCCACTTGTTATTTCTTTGTAAAAAATCTTATGCGATATAAAATTGTGAAGACCATGTATTGGCATAGACTTGTTCACAAATACTTAAGCCTGTTTTTTTTTAATTTAATTTTTTTTTAAATCATGCAAATTAGATACTACTTTAACAAAAAATTGGTTTTCATAGTATGAAAAAGATGTTAGTATTGCCAGTGGTTTTGATGGATGACCACTTCTTGGGGATTGAACATCTAAACTAACTGAGAAGAGAAATGCGTCTTTTTGTTAGATTTCTAAGTTTGATTTCAGAGTATAAGATTTGTAAAGGTGGAGATTGTTTAAAATCGTAATCAGCGCTTTGTCAATTTTTACATAGCGTTAATATATCAGATATCAGATAAATACTGTTTAAAGTACATTCTACTAAAGATTCGTCAAAAATATTCAAACTTAAGCAGCACGTGGCAAATTATGTTGTCAACAAATTTAACGAAACCAATTACAGAAGCACTATAACTGACTTTTCAATTTTCAAGCAGCTGTTTCTTTGCACCATTACAAACACGTATTTGGGAAGTTATCCTTTAAGGAAGCTCACTCCTGATGAAGATTATATCAATAATTTCTTAAAACCTCACCTATTTTAATTGATTAGGCATTATAGTCTAAATGAAATGGTAAAAAGTAAAAAAAGGTCCGTGTGCTTTTAATGGAGATGTAAGACATTTAAAATTTTTCTTTAGTTCATCATTAGGACTATTTTTTTTTCTAAAAGCTAGGAAATTATATCAATAATTTTATGAAATCTTGCCAGGTGTCTTAATTTAACCTATAGAAAACATTCATAAAATTAAACATCTTGGTCCGTGTGCAAAAGTTTTCAGCCATTTAACTGGAGAAAACCAGATGAGTTCCGAAATGTGACACAAATTCAAAAAAAAATGATGAGTAAGCCAGCTTATCTATAGTTTTCTTATGATACATAATTTAAATCTTTCCACACAGTTGTGAATTCAGCATTCAAAAATGAGGCCCTTGTTGTTTTTCTATTTTATACAGTTTTGACTTAATTATAGATATTATTTTAACATTTTGCCCCCAAAAGGGTTGTAACTCTCTGGATCCACCAGTTTCACAATTATCTTAACATTTTTGTCATTGATCAAATATACATAGAAAAAAGAAGGGAAACGGGGAATGTGTCAAAGAGACAACGACCCAAAGGGGAGTAATAATAACTCAAAGCCACCATAAGATCTTCAATGAACGGTGAGAAAACCCCACACCCAACGGCAGGTCGGAGTCGGCCCCTGAATAAAGAATAATCAAGTTCAGCGAAATGTATGTTAAGAAAGAGACAAGATTTCACATTTAAATACAAGTAATTTCCTGAAAAAAGATGCACAACGGATGACCGTGAACACTTAATTCCATATCCATTACGAGTAAAGACATGAATGTAGCATTGTTCGATATTTCCACGTATTAGTGATGTCCGCTCAAAACGGTGCTATGGGCCGTCCTGAACTTACCATGAGGCACAGGCAAAGCTAATTGTTGACGGAATCATGGTGAATTCAAGATGAAAGACAACAATAAATGCCTTGTTCCATTACTTGGTTTTACCTTGTATTTGTATAGAGACGTTGTCTCGTGTACACTAAATCCATATTCTTTCATTTGTTAAACAAATTAACCATCTCTCTATACTAGCTTGTATGTTTCGGCCACAATTTGTAAACACGGTCTTTACTGCATACCTGTATCCTTTGGTGTAAGAGTGTAATACCGAGTTTTAAAATAAAGTGACCTGAAAATTCTTGCAGCCTCAAGGTGTGCTTTTTAAAATTTTGCTACATCTTGTGAGGAACACATTTAACAATTGTATATTGAGCATTTGTCTGTATAATTTTTAAACTACCTCAAAATTTAAAAAAAGGAATGACAAGTACTGTTAATATATTAATAGTTTTGAGAGCTGTCTTGGAATAAAGCAAAAATTTTAAAAAAATATCGTTCAATCAGTAACGAAAATAAATCTGATTTTGAAGAAAACTGATGTTGTATTATTGAACTTTTAATCTAGCGATTTGCTTTAAATGGTGTTCTTTTTAAAACATATATATTTTAAAATTATCTTGCTGAAAGACCAACTTCTAACACATAGTAGGAAGAGACATTGCCTAAATTTGTCTGTCGCTTAAATGTCCATATAGGTTTTCAATATTCTCTAAAATATCCCTTAAATATAAGTCCCCTTTTTTCGCTAAAACGTCGACTGATTTTCGTTAAAACGTCCTGTTTTTTAGCTAAAATGTTCTCCGACGGACGACCAATTCTTTCTGAAACAATTGTTTCCTTCCTTTCTTTTCATTTAATGGGCCAATTTTCCAGCTTTATCACTGTTTCATGTTGAAATAATTAAGTCAGCACAAGTCCCTTTCATAAAACTTACATGTTACAAAATGTATGAATGTGACTGAAGATCAATCCAGACACAGAATCTGTTAATTCATTATTTATGAGAAAACAAAATTGTCCAATAGCAAATTTTACAAAACTATTTACCTTATGTCGTTAATTTTATCAGAATAGATATTTTCTGATGATGTATTTTTATGAAATTAATCTCGAACTGTTGTTTGATGAATCACTTCATGGCATTTTTTTCACAAACAGTTTTATATTAATCTTAATTTTGTTTGTTATGATTAGGATTTTGAAATCAATGCAATAAAAACGTACAGTTTCCCATTGTAAATCAGATATATTTGTGGTAAATATTGGTTAAAATGCATCGACAGCCGAATATTGAGGCCAAAAGCCATGGTCATAAGAAGAGATAATCTCAAATAAATAAAAATGAATTAATAATAATAATAAAAAAACCCCAGAAAAACCAGAAACAAGGCAAAAGAAAGGCAACACAAAAAGACAATAGTCCAATAAATTAACAAATGTAAAAGAATTAAATGATAACATGAAACATTTACAATGGCTGAAAATAACAATTACATGCCCCAATCTGCCAGGGAACTACACAGGAAAAACACAAATAAGACAAACAAAAACAACGACAGAAATTCGGGACATTCGGACTTGGTACCCTCACTAGCAAAAGCCAGCGGTAGTGTTATACCTGTCTCTTTGTACCCAAACCTCCACTTTATTTGTCCCAATTCCCTATAGTATAAAAAGCATAAAGAAAACCCTATACAAGTAAACTACTAACTCCATGAACACAATCTCGAAAGGAGAGAAAAGTACAAAACGTAATTTTGAAAGATGGGTGAAGGGGTGTTCGCTGAAAGACAAGCACAAAAAACGAAATCAACAAAACTAACATCAAAAACAAAACAAAAACAATAACAAAAAAAAATATAATTACAAAGTAAAAACATATAATAAAAAAATATTTAAAAAGAATGAAAACAAACATAAAATAAAACAAAAGTAAAAGTAAACAAGCAAAAATTTCTTGCAATCTTACAAACAAACTTAAAAACCGTACAGACGATTTGTAAAATCGTTGTAATAGTTTTAAAATGGTAAAAATGACATTTTTATGAATCGTAAAAACGAAATTTAAATAGCATTTATGTTTTTAATAATGGTATATCCTGAATTAGATTTTTTTCAAGTTGTCGTACTTGGGTAATTGTAGTAATCAATTGTATGAAATGTCATAACGTAGATAAATAATCAAGACAGATAATAAGACAAACCTTCAAAAACAAATTAGAACCATGGAGATCATCATTTCACTTATATAACGTATTTATGAAAAAAAAATATTCTTCATCATTTCCTTAATATTAAGATCATGTTACGTTGGAAAATTGATAAAGCCACACTTTTGAATGGAAACGCCAATTGTCAACCGTTTTAGTACTTTTTGTTATTTGTCTTTGCACATATAGGTTAAAAGGTTGCAATATGTATAACTAAGGAATATATCAATGGTTTCCTGAAACGTATTTCAGCAACGTTCCGTGGTTTACTTGGCATGAAAAGTACAGCATAACTGAAGACTATATTTTCTCACAAGCTTCCGACTATTATCTAAGGATGTAATAACTTTCCTGCTTTGTAAATTCTGAGACAATTTGCTCTGAGACTATATAATTAGTAATGTCTATAGTTATATTTATATTTTCATTTTTAGCTCTTCTGGATTAATAAGGTATAAGCTGATGGCCATCAATGTACCTCTATTATTTCCCGGCGTTTGGTGTCTATCGTTCTAATAACTGTTTTGTTCGAAAGCATTTTTTTTTTCTTTATCCGCTTGGCAAATTGCTTTGAAACTGAATTGGAACGATAAAAGTCCTCTACAATGGGTCAACACTTTTTGTTCCAACAACGGACATAGCTGCCATGGGTTAAAATAGAACATTTGAAGTAATTGAAGATTTTGTCAATTACTCAAAAACCGGTATATTGTTGATTTAAATCTAGGGTTTGTCTCTCCTACAGTGTCGAGTCTGTAGATAGATTTCCCACGCGAGAGATGTATGCTCTCTATATATTTCATTGTGATGGACTTCTTCGTGAGAGAATTTTTCATATAAATATCCTATACACATACTTTCAAATTTTTGCATTTTTTATTTCTATGAAAAAAAGGGAAATGGGGAAAATATCAAGGAGACAACATCCCATCTCCAGGTTAAAACGACCCAAAACACAGTGAGGCATCTCACATCATATAGCAATGCAATAAATTGTCCCAAAAAAGTACAAAACTGAATAACTCAATGGAAACAAATATTTTTTTAAAATATTATTGCTAGGGGCTGTCTTGAACTTACTATAAGGCATGAGCAAAGTTCATTGTTGAAGGCCACATGGTGACTTCAAGATGAAGAAAAATAATAAAAACATTGTAACTTTGATTGAATATGCCATGAATTTGTAGAGACTTTGTCTCATGTGCATTTACTCAATATCCATTCATTGTTTGCATAACAGAAGACAATCACAACACTGAAACAAACACAGGGCACTAATCGAGTCAAAAGTAATAAAAATTAGGTTTTTAAAATCACAATGAGGTCACAACTAACGGTAAAAATAAGATATGTACAATTCAACATTTTGTAAAGGGATGTACAGAAAGAAAATGCCCAAATGATCGACGAAAGAGCCATGCATTTAGTGCAAAATGTGTTTACCATCTTTATTATCACTTTTTTTATGTTTTTATATTTTATGTTTTGCGTTTTGGTTTTCATGTTT
The DNA here is from genome assembly GCA_002080025.1 of Modiolus philippinarum. Taxonomy (NCBI): domain Eukaryota; kingdom Metazoa; phylum Mollusca; class Bivalvia; order Mytilida; family Modiolidae; genus Modiolus; species Modiolus philippinarum. Next base: position 10,553 of record MJUU01021480.1, read on the forward strand.
AATTGTGACTGTATTTTACCGTATCATTTTTCAAGTGTACAGTTTGTGTGTATATAGATAACTGGGTCACTACATGTCCTAATTATTTAAGGTTCCTACGTGCAACAGTGGAAGGAATATGTATGTATGTATGTACACAAGAAACGATACTAACTTATTTAATCGAATATTTCTACAATTCCTGATTTCTGCTATTTGTAAATTAATATATTCTAACAAAATGTAATAATTCCAAGATTTGAATGAATCAACAGATCTTCCGGTTGGAGCAATTTTATTGTTTTCCTGCATTCTGAAAAATTCAAAAAATTGTTAAATCGGAGAAGAGAAACGTCATTTTAAAATGAGATCTCTTTATGCAAAAATGAAAAAGTAATAATATGCATATTAATTTATTTAAATTTTTGCATTTAAAAATATTGTATTTAGACACTATCTGTGCTGGATAACCAACTATGAAATTGGCCTATTCCCGTCGATTTAAACTTTTAAAAATATAATCTTATTTTTTTTTACTCATTTTAAAGATTTTATTTAATTTTAACACCTTAAAACACCAAATCAGATAAACAGTTGTGAATATTATTTCAATTTTAAGCTTTGGTCTAGTACATAGATTTAGACCCTAGTGGCATGAAATATTGGTTATTCTTCAAAAATCTAACTTTTTTTTAACAAGATCTAAATTGTTTCACAAACATTTAAATTTAATTTATATTTCACGCCATAAAAGACCAAATATGAAAAATAGTTAACCATATAATTAATTTCAATTCGTAAAGCGATTTCTAAAGACATTATCGGTATTCTTGTTAGCACAACTCCTCTGTAACCGTTCATCATAATTTCATGAAAATTGTATTTAGGAAGGAAATCATATGTAAATATGCATATTGTCAGGGATTTTTCATAGTGAATTTTTTCAGGAGTTAAGCCCTTTGAACTTATAGGAGTTTTGACCATATGCTTGTAAGCGTACCTCCTCTGTAACCGTTCAAGAGAATTCATGAAACTTTGTATATATATAGCAAGTACATAATATATAGATGTGCATATTGTCGGGGATTTATCATCATACAATTTATCTAGGAGTAATGCCCCTTTTAACTTTGAAATTTCTGGGCGTTTTGACCATATGCCTGTAAGAGCAAATCCACTGTAACCGTTCAACAGAATTTCATGAAACTTTGTATGTAGCAAGGATATCATATGTAGATATGCATATTGTCGGAGATTTTTCATCATGCATTATGTCCAGTAGTTATGCCTCTTTGAACTTATAAATGTATAGGTGCAATTATATACAAAATGGGTCAAACCGACAAAAGTATTACGAATTTGGTAGTTGAAGACAAGAAAATATTTATTGATTTTGACTTGAGTCATTATTGTAATATTGGCTATATATGAATGTAAATAAAAAAACTATTTATATTATATACCGAAGCAAGAACGAGGATAAGGGGTTTCTAAAATCATTAATAAAAAATCACGGCAATTGACATTCAACACGAATTGAGACAGTATGGCAAAACAAAACAAATAAACAAAAATGAACAAGAACGCCAAATAACTAAAGCACTAGCAGTGTGAGCTCATACAAAAAATGAAATATCATCAGGTGCTCCGGAAGGGTTAGTATTTCTGCTCCACGCGTGGCACCCGTCACACTGCCAGTGAAAAGTCCGGTTTGTCACAGTCGGTGTTAGTCAGTCCGGTAAACCCTGAACTATCCAAAGATATCGATTCTCATTTATGAAATAGATACATGGTAACGGTGTGTCAAATCGTTGTGACGACCTTCAAAATTCTGTAGTGACAATTGCAACAGTGACTGAACATACCCTTGATGTATAAGTTTTTGAGACAGTAATTTCGCTCTATTGACAAAATCGCTGTAATAAAAACTATAGGCACGACAATGGTGCATCAGATGTGAAATGTACATGCCATATAAATGAGTGCTTATCAAAAATATTTCTCAAGTTTAAAAATGATTGGATATCGGATAAGAAATGACAATAGGATTTTTTTTTTATAGATTTTCCGCTTATACATATTCGACCATCGTTGACCACTAATTAAATGATTATACAAATCTAGACTAAAGACATAAAACAAAAACACAGAAATCAGACAACAACAAATATAAAAGTTCATAGTGCCAATCCTCACAAAAGCAGATACTTTCATTACGTGCTACTGGCGGTTAAGTAAAGGAGGAAGTCTATCAGGATATCAAATCCGTAAAATTTTCAAAATTAAAAACACATTCCAAAAATACACAATATAGCTTTATATAATGACGGAATAAAAATACCTATCTAGATTTTATACCCTCTAAAAACTGTAGTATAAACAAAATGGGGTTAATATGATGGCTGCCCAGAGAAACATTTTGTACCGTTTAAAAGTAAGTATAGGTTGTTTGATTCACTAAATGAACGATTTGAAATAAATAGGATAAAATATAGAAAGCATTCTCGGGAATTGTCTGGTTCCACTATTTGCTTGTCATTGGTAGCAACATAAATAATGGGTTGTTACTTTTGCAGACTGAGCTTATCCATAAATATCATATTTAAACAATTTTAACTATTCAGGAATACCCCTTGAAATCCCAAAAGGATACTTCGAAATCTATCATTTTCTTAACTGCCTACACATATTTGCACTTCCTTGGTTTATTTTAAAGAAAAATAATTAGGGTCTATAAAGAGTTATACAAATAATATAAGATTGATGACACAGATTAATCCTTATTAATGTTTCTGTGCTCCTGAATTAATAGTATTGGAAGACCATTAACCAAAGAGTACATTTATGTTAAATCTGAAAGAGAACCAATGACCAATAAAATATGAATGAAAAGCCAAAATTAGCCAGAGACAGAGCTAAACACAAGTGATAATCTCTTTAGTTTCAAACAAATGTATATAAAATTTAGATATATCATGATTCCAAGTCAAATCTGTTTTTGTTTCAACACCGAAATACAGACTACTGGATTGGTGAAAACCTTTAAGAACTAGAAGCCCACCAGCAAAGGCATCACCCCAATGTTAATAATACACAAAAACTGGAGGTACTGTAAGTTTAGTTTATGCAGATTATAAAATCGACAAAAAAAAATCACGTCTCTTTAGTGCAGATCAAATGTAAATTTTCCAAACCTAAAAATTTTTTGATGATCCGAAACAATGAATCAGTTAGCATAATACAAATTTGCTGCAGTATCGTTACATTCGGTTAATTTATCAATTTTCATTCTTTTGGGAAAATCGAAAGAATACCGAGTTGACAGAGTATTCTCAGACGTTTATGAACTATGTTAACTTTGATTTTTCTGTGAGTTACTAATGCGTTGTTTTTGGACAGTCAAGACAGTGTTGAGGTATGATTTCTAGTAAAGGTTCACGGATATGTAGATACAAACAAGCATTTGGTTGTTTATCTGTGAAACTGACTCATTTTGTGGTCTATTAATTGTCTTAGCTCTTAATATCACAGGGTGGTTTTGTTTAGGTGTATTTCCAAATGTTTGTTTATATGTTGTTGTCGTCAACTAGCTTAAGACACTAGTGCTTTTGTTGGGAAACGGATGACTGTGATTGTCAGAGCGTTTTGCCAGTTTAATTAGGGCCCCGCCACATAAGTGGCGGACGCCCTGTAGTAATCAGTCTGTCCGTCCGAAACAATCGTGTCCTAGCTATAACTTTTTTCTCTTTTGAGATAGGCTTTTGATATTTAGCATATTGATAGATCACCTCAAGGCGATGTGTCGCGTACCTTGGTTGGTAACCTTTGACCTTGACCTTGACCTTTGACCTCAGGGTCACATTCATACTTTTTCAATGACAAAGTCGTGTCCGGGCTATAACCTTTTTCTCTTTTGAGATAGGCTTTTGATATTTTGCTTGTGGATAAATCACCTTAAGACGACGTGTCGCGTACTTTGATTGGTGACCTTTGACCTCAGGGTCACATTCATGCTTTTTCAATGACAAAGTCGTGTCTGGGCTATAATTTTTAGGTCACCTTGCTATAACCAGGGTGAGCTTTTGCCATCACTTTCCGTCCGTCCGTCGTCCGTCCGACGTAAACTTTTCATTCAAAGATCTTCTACTCTGAAACTACTAGGCCATTTGCAACCAAACTTGGCCATAATAGTCCTTAGAATGTCCCTTTCAAAAAAAAAAATTGTTTTTCAGATCCGTGCGATATCCAAGATGGCAACCAGCGGGGATAATAGTTTTAACATTTGATCCTATGGGAAAATACTTTCAAAGATCTTCTCCTCTGAAACTACTTGGCCAATTAAAAGCAAACTTGGACACAATAGTCCTTAGATGGTCCCCTGCAAAAAAGTTGTTTTTTCAGATCTGCGCGATATCCAAGATGGCTGCCAGCGGGTATCATAGTTTTAACATTGGACCCTATGGGGAAATACTTTCAAAGATCTTCTCATCTGAAACTACTTGGCCAATTCAAACCAAACTTGGCCACAATAGTCCTTAGATGGTCCCCAGCAAAAATGTTTTTCAGATCCGCGCGATATCCAAAATGGCTGCCGGCGGGATCATAGTTTTAACATTGGACCCTATGGGAAAATACTTTCAAAGATCTTCTCCTCTGAAACTACTTTGCCAATTAAAACCAAACTTGGCCACAATAGTCCTTAAATAGTCCCCTGCAAAAAAGTTGTTTTTCAGATCTGCGCTATATCCAAGATGGCCGCCAGTGGTGATCATAGTTTTAACATTGGACCCTATGGGGAAATACTTTCAAAGATCTTTTTCTTTGAAACTACTTGGCCAATTGAGACCAAACTTGGCCACAATACTTCTTAGATGGTCCCCTGCAAAAACGTTTTTTCAGACCTGCGCGATATCCAAGATGGCCGCCAGCGGGGATCATAGTTTTAACATTGGACCCTATGGGAAAATACTTTCAAAGATCTTTTCCTCTGAAACTACTTGGCCAATTCAAACCAAACTTGGCCACAATAGTCCTTAGATGGTCTCCTTCATCAAATGTTGTTTTTCAGATCCGCACTATATCTAATATGGCCGCCAGCGGGGATCGTAGTTTTAACATTGGGCCCTATGGGAAAATACTTTCAAAGATCTTCTCCTCTGAAACTACTGGGCCAATTGAAACCAAACTTGGCCATAATAGTCCTGAGATGGTCCCCTACAAAAGAGTTGTTTTTTCAGATCCGCGCTATATTCAAGACGGCCACCAGCGGGGATCATAGTTTTAACAATGGACCCTATGGGAAAATCATTCAAAGATCTTCTCTGAAACTTTTCAGCCAATTGGAACCAAACTTGGCCACAATAGTCTTTAGGTTGCCGCCCTACAAAAGAGTTGTTTTTCAAGTCTTTGCTTTATGCAAGATGGCTGCCAATGGGGAACAGATTTAACATTTGACCCATTGGGAAAACATTAAAAGATCTTCTCCTGAAATTACTTGGCAAAAAATGAAAACATACTTGGTCACAACGCGCCATAGTTGTTACTGTTTGAAAAATTTGCATCGAATTCAAGATGTCCCTGTGGGGAACATAGTTTAACCTTGAGACCTATTGAAAACCTATTGCAAAGCATTTAAAGATGTTATCCTCTAAAAATATTTAGTCAATTGGAACCAAAATTAGACTCAATGATCCCCTTCAAGAAAGGTGACAGTATAATTGCAACAAAATCCAAAATAGCTGCCAGTCTGGAATATAGTTAAACTTGTTTCTCTTTTGAGATAGGCTTTTGATATTTTGCATGTGGATAGATCACCTCAAGACGACGTGTCGCGTACCTTGGTTGGTGACCCTTGACCTTTGACCTCAGGGTCACATTCATGCCTTTTCAATGACAAGGTCGTGTCCGGGCTATAACTTTGTTTCTCTTTTGAGATAGGCTTTTGATATTTTGCATGTGGATAGATCACTTCAAGACGACGTGTCGCGTACCTTGGTTGGTGACCTTTGACCTCAGGGTCACATTCATGCATTTTCAATGACAAAGTCGGTCCGGGATATAACTTTTTTCTCTTTTGAGATAGGCTTTTGATATTTGGCATGTGGATAGATCACCTCAAGGGGACATGTCACGTATGATACTTTATGACCCTTGACCATTGACCTCTAGGTCACACTTGGAGCGGGACCCACATAGATGGATACCATCTCACTGGTGTCTAGTTAATGTTTGTTGACAATCCCGCATCCATGACCAGAAAAGACATGCATGTAGCGTTGTTCGACAATCAGCAAAGAACTCCGCTCAATTTGGTGCTACGGGCCGTCTTGAATTTGCTATAAGCTATGAGCTAAGCTCATTATTGAAGGCCTCATGGTGACTTCAAGATGAAGAACAACAATAAAAGCGTTGTTCCTTTGCTTGTTTTTACCATGTATTTGTAGATAATTTGTCTCATGTGCATTTATTCCATATCCTTTCATTTACAATTAACTGTTGCTTTTGTGCATGAGTGATACACTTCCCAGAACCATATTTTTTTCATTGTTTCGCAAATGGTGCTACATATTTCACCTAACGATAATATTACACAACAGAACATAAAATGAACCTGTTTCTGAAAAGGAAGAAATTATGTGTTTGAGTCACGTTTCTCCTTCTCTCCATGGTATAAACACGTCTAATTGTCTACTTTACCTTGGATTGTGTGGTAAAGGAAGTCTGTCGTCTTTACACTAAGCTTGTGAACATAGGAGAATGTGTTGTATAGTTAAATCAAAACGGTGTGTCGAGACGATTAAATTCTCTTAACATCAACAATTTCTGTGGGTATTGCGTGAAATCTTCCATTTATTATTTTACTAGTTCTGATTCAAATATTCTAATTGAAAAAAATAATGTTTTGGCACTTATTGTCTGAATACGGTGTGAGGTAGCAATTTTTATGAAGCAATTCTAATACCTAATGAGAGAAAAAACATTAATGCTCTAAACAGATTGTCATTTAGCCTTCTGTATTTCTCTCCTTTTCACACTGTCTTTCTATTGTTGCATTACATGTAATTACAGCACATTTTTATAACATATCCCTAAGATTTGCAAAGTTTTTTTTTTAACATCCGCATGTAAATTGAAGTATAATGTCTGATGATTTTATGTTAAATGTAGGTACATTATATGTGAAGCCAAATGTGGTTTGTAGTGAAGTTACAAAAAAACAACCCTAAAATTTCATCTACCTTTGTATCTTTTAGAATGGTTTACACCAGTAATTAATGGTAAGTAAATTGAAAAAATAAATAGAAAAGGAATATTTGAGTCAGTGTACCCTAGTGACATTCTCACTCACGACTTCAAGATCTAAAAAGCACTTGAAATTTTGAAAATGCATCTGAAAACATAGCTTGAAAATGCAAAGATAGTCAAAACATTTCAGGACTGGATTGCACAACTGTCGATTAGAGTTAATTAATAATTAAATACCGAATTTACTGTTAATTTAAATTCTGCATATGCGCATTTCGAGAACTTATGTCTCCTCAGTGCAGATAAAATCCAAACGTTTGGAAGACCATAAACTCAAAGATGTTTAAAAACTGATAGAGAATAAATAACCAAAATGATCTAAATGTAAAGCCAAAATCAGCTAAGGACAGAGCTTTGCATGAAGGAGATACTCCTTAGTTTTCAACAAAATTTACAAAAATTTAGATAGTGTAAGGTTCCAAATAGAATCGGCTTTCGAGTCAGAACAAAAGTACTGACTACTGGGCTGGTGAATACCCTCGGGGACTAACAG